>APFE030555632.1:1809-40464 GCA_000404065.3 Pinus taeda | reverse complement strand
TTAGAGAAGGATTGCTCTTGTTTGGTTTGTTTGTCACTAGAGAGTCTTAGACTCCTAGGGAGGTTAGGTTTGTCCACAAAAATAACTCTTTCCGCATGACAATAATCTTTTGGGATTCTTCATTATACTCATTCTTTTTTGCATTCAATACGAGGAGCCAGATATCAACATTTAAGGCCATTAAATAGGTTACCATTTTGGCAATCCAGAGTTCATCGTCTGATACATTTAAAAATGGAACTCCTTCTGCTATTAGCCAAACTCGATTAGCCATTACTTCCCTTTGATATACCCTCTAGTGATTAAGCTATTCATGAAGAAACCTTGGCTCCGATACTAATTGTGGGAAACAATGTTAATATTGAGAGGGGGGTGAATCCATATTAAGGCTAATTTGTAACTCTTTATGCCAATTAAATTTTCTTATTCAAAATTGGAAATCATCCACATAATCAATAGCAATATGAAATCAACATACAATAACACACCATGAGAATCATGCACATGAAGATGCAAGGTTTTACATGAAAACCCTTTTAAGATGAAACCACCAAAGATTGTTGTTTTTATTGATGTAAAATAAGAGCACCTACTTTATCACATAAATCTATTTTGTGAGCCACCACTCACAGGAAGCACCAACTCCCTTTGATTTTTTTCTAGCACCCACTAGCAAGAAGCACCAATTCCCTCCTTTTCTAGACACCTGTGTCACTTACTAGATGCACCATATGAAGCACCAACTTACAGCTCCTTGGATTTATGTAGGCACCAACTTGCACGAAGCACCAACCACCAATCCTTATCAAGCACTAACCAGAGATCGAAGCATCAACTTCCTATATGTAGGCTCGAAACCACACTCAAATAGGAACTGAATGTTCTTTGTAATTGGCATCCACTCTGTCATATATCAGCTTTGTTCTCACCTCACTCTTCTCACTCTGCAGCAACACACTAATCTACTCAATAATAATCACTTATCACAGCTCCTTGAAACACTATAATCTTCTTGTCCCTCTGCATGATTTGCAACCAAATGTTGTTTCATTCACAACATTCAGCAGCTCAACCAGGCCACATAGTCTTCTATACTCTCCTCTCTTCAACTACATACAGTTAGCTCTTAGCCATACACACCATAGTGCTAGTTAACTCGACCTTGTTTATAGAACACATGCACCTTTAGCCTTACTCATACAACAACATAACTTCTCTTAGGGTCTCTTACCTTTGGATAGGCACTTTTGGCCTTTCTCAGCAGAAATGGATTTCTTAGCCTTACACGACAGTGCACACACCCAAAGCCCTTTTTTTTTTTTTTACTTAGCTCTCTCGCAAAAATTTTCCTTCACGAACTTCTTTATCTGACCTCTATGGTTTTGTTCCTCTATTATCCACTAATCGGTGATGCCACTCCAGCCCTGTATTCGCATTGCCCAAGTGTACTTCAGCATGAATTTTCCATTCTAATGTTACATTTGAATTGGTCTCTACCAATGCATTAAACATGAGAATACCCACTTGACTGTCTTCTCCATACTAAGAATTAATTATTAGTCCACTTACAAACTCAAACTAGGCATAGTCCTCTATGTGAACAACTCTCCTATCACTAATGCTCTGCACGCTTAATCACAGTTTCACACAGCTTGACTGTACTTCGGGATGGATTCTTTGTGGACCATTATACCCATTGACTTGTCTCAAACTTTTATGCAAATCCATCTGTCTCCATGAACCAACTCTGTCGATCTAGATTTTTTCTTTGCTAGTTGACTTATTCATCTACTTAACTCACTGAGACATGCATCAGAGCACAAAGATGTCCTATCTCACTTTAAGGAACACCCGAAACTCTTTCTTGAAGATCATGGTCCTTTTTGCCCTGACCCAATGATCTTTGACATTCATCATTAATCCAGAGACCAACTCCTTTGCTTCTGCATTCAATCTCATAGTTGTCGACCCATGCACCTTTAACTCTCTATACTATCCTATTAGATAAATTCCACATGGTTACACCATAGTGGTGCATTGTTCTGATACTCCTTAGTTCCGATATATTATAGATCCAAAAGCATTTACTATATCATATGACTAGGCCCATGACCATCGGCTAGATGCCATATCAAAGCCTCCTTTGTATTGTAACTTCTACAAAGTTTTGATTTCATCTTGGCTCCTTCTGCTTAGTCCTTACTGCTTTTCTCAACATAGGATCACTCCCTGTGACCACCAGTGTAGCACATAGGTGCCAAGCCATCAAACTCCTATTAGTGGCCAAATCTTTATTTGTTATTGCTCTACGCCCTTGGATCTATGGATATGCATGCCTAAGAGCCTACCCAATATAGGAAGCCCACTTTATCAGAACTTATCCAAAATCCAACTACTCTAGAATTCCAATATCTTAATCCTTTGATTGTCGGGCTCTGGTATGATGTTATCACTTCCACATGGTGACTCATTAGAGGAGACATGTGTCACTCGGTTTTAGCCAATTAGACTACCCACTATGGTTAAATATTCCTACCATGTGTCCTCCCGTATTGCCACATCATGTTGGCTTCAGCTACCACTGTAGATTATCAGATCGAATCATACGCTGCCATGTACCCTGCTAGAGGAGAGAGAAGAGGGCCTGTCAACCTTTGGTTTTGCAACAAAGTCTTTCATTAACATTTATTGGAATTCCTTGACACTTTTTAATATTGTTGGAACTTTATCTTTGTCGCAAGGTTTAAAGGATCCTCTCTTTAAGAAGTTATGATACACTGATACCTGGTATGCCAATGTTCCAATGTGCCAATCTCTAACATTGTGGTATCCTTCATCCTCTGATATAACCTACTTCGATGTCCGATATGCTCTGACTTTTGTTGTTTTGATGTTCTGATATGTTGACCTTCGACATTCCGATCCCCGATGTTTTGGTATCCAAATCTCTAATATTGCCAGTGCATCAATATATTGACCTCTGATATAGCTTGCTCCAGAGTTTCGATATTGGTTCTTGATGTGCTTAGACCTCTGATATACCGATGTGTCAATATGCTGACCTATAATATTCTGATGCGCTAATCTGATGAGTTCCAACATTCCAATATTTCATCCTCCTTAAGGTGTCAAGTCCCTTGACTCTGGTAGATCATATCTTTTGATCTAGGAGTCCATTTTCGTACTTCTGGACACCATTGGAAAGCTCTTGTAGAGAAATTTCCAATGAAAAGGGTCTAATGTAGACTTTAATCCCCTCTACTAGCTACACAAATTATGAAAAATCACAGACACTATTTTTCTCCTTAACAGTCTTTCCAGTGCCTAAAATCCTTAACTCCCTTTCACAAAAGTCTTCATTTTAGGGCTTCATAATCAAGTTTTCTATTGTAATGATTTTCTACAAAGTACTTCAATTGCCATAGTATTCCATCTTGACTGACACAATAGTCATCATTTTATGGCTTTTCAATAAGCTTGCATCGATCCTGATTCTCTACATAAAGCCTGCAGGTTATCATGGGATTCCATCCTGGCCATGACTATGATCATCATTTTTTGGCTTCTTCAGTAAGCCAACAACTACCATGATTCTCTACAACGCATTTTAGAAACCATGGGATTTTTCCTTGGTCATCACTTCTAACATCTACTACGACACATATCCATGCTAGTATGGTCGTCATCAATGTCAACACTTCTACCCACAATTAGGAAATGGCAACTGCCCAGCACATCTCCCCAGCATGCTTGTGGACATCAATGCCAATACAGTTGTAGATATCCTCACTAGGCCACTAGCAATATAGAAAATGCGAACTATCCAACAAAAAGGAGATATGTATTTTATGTTGCTCATTGATGACTTAACTAGGGCTACTTGGATTGTTCTGTTAAAATAAAAATCAAAAGCATTAAATCAAAAATATTAAAGGATAAAATGTTTAAGATTAGACATAGGGGGAGAGTACACCCCAAGAGAATTTGAGGGATTCTGTGAAGAGAACGACATTAGGAGGCAGTACTCAATGGCTATAACTCCTCGGTAAAATGGAATAGAAGAGAGGAACAACCGAGAAATCTAGTAAATGGCCAGAGGAATGTTAGATTAAGTAGAAGTGTCTCACAAATTCTAGGGAGAAGGAGCCCAAGCAGCAGTATATTTTTCAGAAAGAACTCAAATCAGGCCTAATAGTGATAAAACTCCCTATGAGTTATGGAAGGGAAGACATGCATCACTTAAACGTCTCAAGGTATTTAGGAGAAAGTGCTTCACTAAAAGGAATGAAAAGAACCCTAGGAAGTTTGAGTCACGCACTTACGAAGGAATATTTCTGGAATACTCTATTCAAAGCAAAGGATATAAGTGTTACAACAAGCAGAAACAAAATATTGAGGATTGCATCGATGTAATAGTATATGAAGTAGGTGTACAACATAAATCCTTTGAAAATAATATCAACTCAGATGATGAAGAAATCCCAAATTTTAGGTCCATCGATTTGAATGAAATAGTTTCAGACAGTGAAGATGAGGAAGCAAGCATGTCTTCAAAGAAAAAGATACCCTCTAGGTATCTACAGAAGGAGCATATTGAGGGTCATATTCTTGGAGATCAAATACAGGGTGTGCATACTAGAAGGAAACTTGTGGGAAGTGCAAGTTATGAAAATTTGGCTTTGTTATCATAGATACGAACCAAGAACTTCTATCAAGTAAGTAAAGACAAGTTTTGGGTGAAAGATATGAATGAATAGCTTGACTAGACTAAAAATAATGATACATGGGAACTTGTTCCAAGACTGAGAGAGAAAAATGTTATTGGAACCAAATGGGTTTTCAAGAAAAACTGAATGAACAAGGTCAAGTGATGAAGAACAAAGTTCGATTGGTCTGCAAAGGGTATGCCCAAATAGAAGGGGTAGATTTCAAAGAAAAATTTTCACCAGTAGCTCGATTGGAAGCTATTAGGATATTTCTTGCTCTTTCCATCCATAAGAATATCAAGGTATATCAGATGGATGTAAGGTCTACATTTCTCAATGGAGATTTAGAAGAAGAATTCTACATTGAGCAATTAGAAGGATTTCTACACTCCACCAATGAAGGGATTGTATGCAAACTAAAGAAGGCTCTGTATGGATTAAAGCAGGCTGCTAGAGCTTGGTATGAAATGTTGTATACATATCTTCTACAACAAGGGTTTAAGAAAGGCACAATTAATAGTAACCTTTATGTAAAATTTGAAGGTGACCATCCACTAATAGTAGTTGTGTATGTGGATGATATAATATTTGGCAGAAATATGGAATAGTTGGGGTATCAATTTGAAAAATGTATGAAAACTGAGTTTGAAATGTCCATGATTGGAGAAATGTCCTTCTTTTTGGGTCTGCAAATTACTCAGTCTCTACAAGGAGTGTTTATATTGATGAGCCCCAAAAATGGATAATTATATGGGCTCATTCAACCTCCTAATTCGACTTAATCCACCATTCTCATTAGTTTATTGCATGTTTTTTATTATATTTATGCTAATAGAGTGAACTGGGTTAGTCATTATGCCAAAAAGTCTAATGGGTGCTTTGTGCAGTGTTTTGGTCAATTTTGAGACAAAATCAAAGGTTTTAATGAGCACTTGGCAGCGAAATTCGTGGAAGAACAAGGGAGAGGATTTTTAGGAAGGTGTCCCCTTCATTTATCGGCCCTTACCTTGAACTCTCCACCATGAGCTCGAAGTTCAAGGGCCACCAAATCGATTATCACAAGCGCAGCCAAGCAAGTCAAGAAGGACTACTGTTAAGTGCAAGTTTTGGGTAGCCGAGTCCCTAAAGTTTAGGAGGACTGTTGGGGTCCTCAATTTGTATAAATAAGAGGGATTAGGGCCTCATTTCAATTAGTCACATTTTATGCAGAAGTTAGCTAGTTTGTAGTTCGATTTTTTTAGTCATTTTTTAGGCAGTAATTTAGCTCTCCATTTCAACACATTTTCAAGTTTTCCTTGTGGACAATTTTTGGAATGTAACTATTCTTTTGATCAATAAATATGAATCCAACATTGCACCAACTATAATCTCTCTTAGGAGGCTGTAGGTCTTGGGGTTGGGCCCATCTCAAGTGCCCAGTAGCTCCTTTGTTTACTTTCATGTGTCTTTGCTGCATTCTTAGAATAAAATTTGTTATTTAGATTAAAATATTGCTTTGTTACTTAGGTCGTTTTTGATGATTAAAATAGCTTTTCATGTCTAGATTTACTTGATAGGTTAATTACAAAGAAGATCTTTAGAAAAAGGCTCAAGCACCTCTGATCTCACCTCTCTCTCAGTGGGATCGTGAGCTGGGACAAAGGTGACATTGGTACCAACAAAAACGTTGTTTTGCTTTGTGATGCAATCCTTAGTGTTGGAATTCTCATTTACAGACACTGATATTAGTTGTGTTTAAATGCTTCAGTTTATGATTTCTTAGTTGCATATTTATTTCACGTATTTCATTTCGAATAAACTTCTGTTCATTTCCTTTTGCTATTACTTAGGTCAGATTAGAGTGAAGTAACTAGGTCATAGGTTTTCCAAGTGTTTGTTTGTTCAGTTAGAAAAATAACTTGCAGAGCACCTATCATACTTCTCCATCTGCCCATACTCCATCCAACCTACCTGCTTCATCCTCCATTTTAGATCCTTGCCTTACCTTTGCCACATTCCCTCACATTGACCTGCTTTCCATATTATTGTGTAGCATTACCTTATCTCTCCTTGAACAAATCCAACCGTCCTTATCACTCCTCAACTCCATCCTCCAAGTCTTGAACTCCCCTACACCCCTATTTCACCTCCATACTCATTCCTCCACCTTTTTTCCTCCATCCATGCTCCAAAATCCCATTTCTGAACATCCTGTAGAAAATTACAGACATCTTGTAGAAATTCCAGACATCCTGTAGAACCCCTGCAGACTTCCTGTAGAAGCTCATGAAAGAAGTTTCTTGAAGGCCAAACTCTGTGAAACTCTCAGGAAGGGTGGGACCCCTTAGGCCCTCTCTGAACCTTCCCGACCTCTTCCAAGCATTTCCTCTCGCCAATCCACCTCTGCACAGTCAAAAATAGTGAAAGCACATGCATGATAATTTTGACAACTTATTCAAAAATACAAAAAGATGTTTTCTTCAGATAGCGATAACTTAGACACATGCATTTTACCTTCCTAGAGGTCAATGGCATCTCTTTCAGTAGCTTGCCTCCTCTTTTTTGCATCAGTAGGGCTAGCTGGTAAAATTAGGGTTTGCTAGGGTTCACATTTCCTTTCAGCTTTTCAGTTTCTTTCTGCAAGTAGATTAGCTTCCTTTGAGTTAGCTTTCATCCATCAGTTAAAAAGCTTCTTCTCAGAGCTCATAGAAGTTGGCTTAAGCCCCTAGTGGACTTGTGCCAGCTGAGCAAGTGACATCTGCGGCAAGAGCTAGTACTTGTGCATACGACACTGTCGCTTCCAAGTTTGTTACGAACTACTGGGTTGATAAAATTAAAGAAGGGAGTCCCAGGAGTTGCAACATTATTGCTGCAATATTGGGGCCCACCATATATCCCAATCCAAATGTCTCAAGGAAGCCCTCAAGAAATTTGGAATGGAAGATTGCAAACCAGCCAACACACCCATGACTACAGGCTGCAAATTGTGCAAATAAGATGGAACACTGCCAGTAAATCAGACTGAATACATGTCAATGATTGGAAGCTTACTATATCTGACAGCTTTAGCCCTAGACTTCATGTAAGTAGTGGGAATTGTGGCTATATTTCAGGTCTTTCCATGGGAGATTCACATCGTTGTTGTTAAGCAAATCTTCAAATATCTTCAAGCTACAAAAAAGTATGGACTGCGGTATGCTAAGAGCGAAGATTTCAATTTGAAGGCCTACATAAATGTAGACTGGGATGGAATTCTTGATGACAAGAAACGTTCTTATGGTGCAACTTTCTTCCTTAGTGAATTCTTAGTGTCATGGGTCAGCAAGAAACATGGCTCTATCTCTCCGTCGATTGCTAAAGCAGAAGATATTGTTGCTACTACCTATTGTACATAGATTCTATGGATGAATAAAGCCTTAAACAATAGAAAGGTAGAGTTGTCTGATCCCAAACCAATAATGTGTGACAACACAAGTGTCATCAACATCTCTAAAAGTCCATTCATGCATTCAAAGAATAAGGATATTCCTATCAAGTATCATTTCTTGAGGAAATAGGTTGTAGCCAACATTGTCAAACTTGAATATGTATTCCCTAAAGCAAAACTCGCAGATATCTTTACCGCGCCACTGGAAAGGGAACCATTTGAATATCTCAGGTAGCAGATAGAACTTGTGACTCCTCCCTCCAAATGAATACATTTTGGTAGGAGGTGGTAGCTACTCAGCATGTGGAACTCAATGGGAGAGTAGGCTGCAATGGTTCAGCGGGATTTTTTTTGAAGTATTCTTTGCCACTAATGTGAAAGCGGGAGAATATTGGCATTAGAGTGGATCGGAGTACACCGCGCCTAGCTTGAGGGGGAGATTATGGTGTATCCATCAATGCAAAAGGGGGAGATTGTTGGACATTTGATGGGGTATAGGTGGCTATGAAAGCATTGGCATTGATGTTAGCCAAGGGTTAGCACAGTGATTGAGCGTTTGGAAGGATTTCAATGGTTTTTGAGGTGCTTATAGAAAATCATCATAGTAGAAGGCTTACTAAAGAAGCCATAAAATGGTGATTACAGTGCTGAGCGAGATGGAACTCCATTGTAGCTACAAGCCTCTTGTAGAGAATCATCGTAGTAGTAGACTTACCAAAGAAGCCATCAAATTTTCATCATGGTAGTTGGTGTTCAACTGGCCAAAGTGTTAATGGGAAAAGAAGTTTGCAGCTAACTTCCAATAGCAAAATGACTCAAATCCTATATCAAACTCTCTGCATTGGAAAGTGCACTGAATAATCTTTCCAATGATATGCGGAAGTCCAAAAATGGATAACTGGGTCAAACGTTATGGCTTTCCAATGTTTAGGGACTTGAAGTCCTAAGAAGGATGGGATAATGGAGATCAACACAATATCTGAGATCAAAATTTCGGTGCATTGAATATCAAAGATTGAGCTACCAGTGTATCGACATAATTTGTGATACTGGAAATTGAAGATGTGATGTATCAGAGGTTGGATGAAATTAGAATGTCAAAGATCGCAGTATTAGAACCTTTTCAAGTGAGTAAAGTGCATGAAGTTGTGATATCGGTAAGTGTCAATAAGCCTTTAAAAGTGATAAGGAATGCTAGAACAAGTACAACAAAGGATTTTGGTGCAAAACCAAGTTTGACGGGCCCTCTTCTCTCTCCTCTAGTTGAACACATGGCAACATATGATTGGCTCTGATCAGCTATAGTGGCAGTTGACATCAACATGATGTGGCGGTACGACAAGACACATGATAGGAGTATTTAACCTTATTGGGTAGTCTAATGGGTTAGAATCAAGTGACACATGTCACCACTAACAAGTGACCACGTGGAGTGATCACATCATATCAGAATTTGGCGATTGGAGGATTGAAGATGTCGAAACTCTATAGCAGTTGGAGTGTTGAAAATTTTTGATATAGAGGGCTTTCGATATTGGGCAAGCACATTGTTGTAAGAGCTCAACAAACCAAGGGTGCAGAGTAGTTAACAAAGGTAGAATGGACCCCAACAGGAGTTTGAAGTCTTAGCACCTTAATGTTAAGTTGTAGATCATAGCTAGCAATCCTATAATGAGAAGCATTGTGAGGGCTAAGAAGAAGGAGATCGACAATCATAAGATTAGAATATCAGAGTATTGCACCACAGTGAATATTCTGATATGGAATATCTCTGATAAGAAGTAAAAAGTTATTAAGAGTCTATCGGCCAGCAACTGCGACATTGAATCAAGGCACAAAGGAGTTGGTAGTTA
The DNA here is from genome assembly GCA_000404065.3 of Pinus taeda. Classification (NCBI taxonomy): domain Eukaryota; kingdom Viridiplantae; phylum Streptophyta; class Pinopsida; order Pinales; family Pinaceae; genus Pinus; species Pinus taeda. The sequence continues at coordinate 30,499 of APFE030555632.1, read as the reverse complement.
AAAAGGGTTGATCTCGTGAAAGACTTTGTAACAAGAAATTGGGGACAAGATTTACAACAGAGATGAATTCAAGTTCTTGAAGGAAGCAATCAAAAACTTTGCATGGATGGTTGGTTGTGGTAAATGAAAACAAAATGGTCCCTTCTGTGGATAGTCAATATTTTTAGAATGATAAATAAGCATGGGACTCTGGGAGGAGTGTGCAAGTCATCTAAGAATAAATTTTTCACTATAGGAGTTGTGTGCAGTCAGACTACGAATAAATACAGGGACTCTCTTGGTTTTGACCACTATGACAATAAACTATCATAGGATGCAAGAGTGGTAAGTAAAGCCATGCCTAACTATAGATTGGAAGCTATAGGATAACATGAAGAGACTACCTTGTGCAAAATGCCTTAGAGGAACAAAATCATCACCAACAATGAAAAAGATGGGGATGTGAGCATATGTGTGTGTGAGAAGTATTGCGAGAATGTGTATCGAGGCAAAGAGGATGAAGCTCCTGAGTGGACACAATGTAATACTACAGAAAGAGCAGTGTGAGGACTTTGTGAAGAATTGCAAGGGTATTACTGAAGTGGAGTCAATGAATGAAGATCCTTTGATAGTGAAGGTAGAGCACAGAAGAATTGTTTTTGTGTGTGAGAGAGGAGATTTGCTGCAAGTGAACACAGAAGGCAGAATGAAAAATTCAAATTTGTGAACAACCATTGTTTGGAATTTTAATTTTTAAATTGTATGCCTTTGTTTTCAGTTTGACAATTGTATGAAATACTACAACATTGGCAAGGGTAGGTTGGTGCCTGTAAACTAAAGAGGATGGTGCCTCTTGGAAAGTTGGTTCTTGCTAAACAAATGGGGTTGGTGCCTCCCATGGGTGGATGCTCACAAATAAACATATGTAATTAAGTGTGTTCTTCATTTACATCATGAAAAAACACCAAATTGGTGGTTTCTTCCCTATAGGTTTCCACGTGAAAATCACGATGTCAAATATGTGTTGCTCATGCAATTTTTGCTTCAATACGTGTGTCTGAAATATTTTTGGTTCATTGTTTTGTGAATTAATTCTCACACAAGTTAAAGAACATAAGAAGAGAATGCAAGAATAATAAGAAAATAAAAAAGAGTTTCTTAATTACTAATTCACCCCCCCTTTTCATCAATTCTTTATTTCAACAGTGAGTTGTCATATGCCACATCATCATTGTGGGCCATATTTATTGTAAATCAAATGTATTGTAAAGTGGAAGTCCAATGGACACAACTGAATATGAAGAGTCATGTAAGTTGAACACTCATGAGGTTATTCAAAGAGTCGCAAGGAGTAGGCATCAACCCTTGGTTGTATATACCCCCTCATTGTATGAGAAAAGGAATTTTCACCTAGGCTCCGCGTGCAAAGCATTAGAGAGACCAGTTAATTCTTTAAGGAGAAAGGAGTGGCTCCAATGTCCCACTATAGGGGCTAGTGATGTACAATGCAAATATTTGTCTTGGAACTTTTGCTTAATTACAGAAGCCTTTACTGACCAACACATTTTCATGCATGACTTATGGATGTTTGTAAGACTATTATGTGAATGTTTGTATTTCATGTTTTTTGTAGATCCCAAGGACTATGTTACCTTGATACCCTTTTTTCCTATACTTCTTCCTTTTTACTATACCTATCACCTAAATAAATGCAATAGACACAAGTTTTCGTTAAAGCACTTACATGTCCTTTTTTTCATATTTCTCTATATACCTTATTGTTTTGTTAAAGTGTGCATTCAGTTACGGAATTGACCTATTTCTACATTTAATATGAGTTTCTGCAGCTACCTCCATTGTTGATAGGGTTCATGTGCACCAGCTAAGCAAAAGTAGATATGGATGGATGAGGAATCATACCCTAATGGATTCTTTCCTATTCTCTTGAGCCAATCCTTCAAGAAGATCGCATTGTAACACGATCATCCTCAATGTCAACTACAAGATTATTTGCCATGATAGAGTCTGAGTTTTCATCAAATCTTAACGATTTTCTTTTCCGAATAGAAAATTGATTATTTAGCAATACAGTTTGGTTTAATATGATTGAAATAAAGATATGCAAGCTTAAAAATCTCGTATTCTTATTTCGAGAATTATTATAAAATCAATGGTCGCTCTGTGTTTTGTGTGTGCGCCGTTATATGTAGATTCTCATATAATCTTGTTAAACTCGTTTGTGAGTAATAGACTTGGTTCATATTTTTCATGCTGCGTTGATTGAAGATTGTCTTTTGTTTCATGGAGGGCCCCTACGTCTAGTACATATATTTGACCAGTTGCACATAGATTTCTATAATTTCTTAAAAGTTAAATTGTAGATGCTCTATTTTGTGTTTTGAAATGCAGTATAATGGAATTCACGATTAAAAAACTGTTTGCATAAGAAATTTCCATTTCTTTCTACCTAGCCTAATTCTTTTATTTTATTTTACTTTTATCTGTTACAGTTTGAGAATCTCCTTTGCTTTCTACCTAGTGTAGTTCGACTGTATCATTTCATAGCTTAGTTTCTTTTCAGATTATCAATTTTATTTCTCGTTTGGATGAGGTTGAATGAGTTAAAGAGTGAAAGCCTTTTTCTTGGAAATTAAATCTAGAAATCATTGGTTTTCAATTTGATAGAATAGATCTCTCTTGCACATTGTAATCTAGACTTGGCTACAACATAAAGTTTAAGATAAAATAAAATAAAAGTCTAACAAGAGTAGAGTTTAGGATCACTCTCAAACCATCTACAAAGCTGATTCAATAGAGATTATTTTTTAGGATGACCAGCTAACAAATTTAAGAACAATACTCTAATATAATAAGTAATACCATCTCCATATTAATTCTAAGTTTAGACCTCAACAATAAGATAGATATCTTAACGACGTAAAATAACCTCTAGCACATATAGTGCACTTGTGTGTCATCAGTATACCTGCCCTGGTCGATAATTTATGATGACAATTTAAGAACATTAAATTGGCTAAACATTTTTGGTCGTTGTAGAGGAAGTACAAATAAAAGTTAAAGAAAAAAGAGATAATTCAAAACACGATATGCGTAGGCATAAAGACTCTAGAGGTAGATTGGCAGGATAATGAAGAAGCTTAATTCCCACAAATCCACTCAATTCACCATGACTTTGAAGTTCCACACCACTACTCAAACTCGAATTCCATTTCCAGGTCGACAAAGACTTCCTGAATTCTCAAGATCATAAATCCAATCTAGAATTTCACCTACTTCATCCACTGAAGCTGTAATTGATAAAAACCATGCATCCCAAACTATAGGAGTAGTTTTTCTATCCTCCACTGGTGAACAAATTTTAGGAAAAGAATTGGAAGTTCCTAGTGAAGAAGAGGATCACAAAACTTACTTTTACCACCCATTAATAGAGGAACTAACAGAATTAGAAGAACCTTACATTAGTTTTGAAAAGGGGAAGGAGAGGCACACAATATCAATGTTGAGGAAAATAAGGTTGGAGGAGGAAGAGGAAGAGGAGGAGGTGGAGATAGGAATAGAGGAGGGTGCAGAGGTAGAAGAAATAAGGATCCTTTTGGATTTCCTATTTTTTATGAAGATACAACCCTCACAATGAAGAAATATCACTCTCAATTCTTCCTAATTTCCATGGAAAAATAAATGAAGACCCAGAGATATTTCTCTTCGAATTTTTAGTACTATGTAGATCATATGACTTTCTGCATGATGCTCAAAAACTTTAATTGTTCCCTGTTACCTTAAAGGGTTCAACATTGAAATGGTTCATGAGTTTGGGAATGAAATCTATAAGAACACGGGCAGAAATGAAAGAGGCTTTCTTACGCAAATATAGAGATTATTGTATGCCTCATGATATTAAAGATGAATTCTTCAAAATGAAACAAAAGGAAGATGAAAATATTGAAGACTTATTAGAGAGATTTATCTACAATATTAAAAAAGAAAAAATGGATAATTTGGATGAGGAAACTTTGAAAGCACTCCTGCTCAAAGCTATCAAAGATGAATGGATCGATCTCCTTCACTTAACAGGGAAAGGGGATATTCCTCAATTACCATTTGCAAATAACTATGATCTATGTGTACATATCTCAAGGGGTAAAGCACGGGTTGGAAAGAGCCCTAGAGACCCTGTCTTATCAAGAATTAATAAATCTGTAGCTGGGACAATCAACAAGGTAGAATTAGGAAGCTTGCTTGATACCTTCAAGACATATATTTTAGGGAGTTTAAGTGAATAGATAGACACCCTTAAAATACATAATAAGCAAAAATATGAAAATGTTACATTATCTATTTTATGTCCTAGATGTCGAAAGAAGCATGCCTTAAGAGAGTATCCCCTGGATTCAAAATATATAGGAACTTGTGCCATATGTGTAGATAATCATGATACTAAGGAGTGTCTTTGTTTACCAAGTCTTAGGACTGTATTTAAAGTTGAAGGAATACCAGAAAAAGTAGACCCTCTTTACTTTATAGCCAAGAGACCATGGCAAAACTCTCAACCAAATCAACCACAAGGCTTCAGACCACAACAATTTGCTCAATCTCCACAAAATAATTGGAATCCATCTTGACAGCCTTGGCCTCACCCACAATCAAAATATTGGAATCAAGGATGGCAAAGTCCTTATGGGGCTTATGCTCAATATCAACAATATTCACCATCCTATCTTCCAACACAATTTCTACCCCAATCCAATCAAATTCCCCAAAATAATCAATTACCTCAAATCCAAGTTCAGAATCAAAATTCATAGCTCTCCCTACCATTTGCACAAAAACCCAATCAACTACCCGCTCAACCACTTCCAAATCCTAATGATAAAATACCACAATAACCTATTTACAACATGGAAGGGGAAAATCCTCAAACTTATGTAATAACTCCATTATATCTAAATAATGTTCAATTAAGGTATGGAAGAGTGTTACAAAGAAAAACCCTTATTGTTATTCAGGAAGCAAGATCAAATGTTCAAAAACATAACAATCAATTTGAAGAGGGAGAGACCTCTCTACCTCAAAAAGAGAATAATCAAAGAGAAAAATGTTCCAACGAATACTCCTATCATACAACAACCCTCGGTATCAATTAGAACACCTTTCTCTGAACAGTTGAAAATTGATGAAGGAGTAGAAAAATAATTACATTGCTTGCTTACAATATGTTGTATGAATTAAGAAATTTATGTATCAAAATTCCTTTATTACAAGTCGTAAAAGAAATACCAATTTTTGCAAAAACAATTAAGGAATTAAGTGCTCAAAGATCAGGAAGAAATATAAAAGACATAAAAATAATTCAATTAGTTGGAAAAATTGCAGACATCATGATAGAGAAAACAACAATCCAAAAATATCTAGATCTGAGAAGCCCCATTGTAAAAATTCACATCAACGGAATAGAAATACCAAACAAACTAATTGATCTAGGAGCAGACATAAACATAATGAGTAAACAAGTTATGGATTCGCTTAATATTCCTAACCTTCAATACACACCAACACTATTACAATTAGCATATAGGTTTGCAATTAAACCTGATGGTGTGTTCGAATATTTTTGTGTATCGTTAGATTCTTGGGAATATCCTATTCATTTCATGGTCATAACACCCAAGAATAATTTCGAAGGACACCCATTAATCCTAGGAAGACCTTAGTTAGCTACAACTTATGATTTCATTAGTTGTAGATCAGGTAAAATGTTTATCTCATATGGAAATTGTACAAAGAAATTTACATTATATCCTCTTGCAAGAACAACAATAGAAACAGAGAATGAAGAATGGATAGATGATGAATATGATATACAACATGTTTTCACTACTGGAAAAATAAGAGAGGAAGACACAATTTTAAATTTATTGGAAAATAATGAATCTTCCTCACATTATGAATATAATCGAAATGAATATCTCTCATCTAGACAAGTATCATTGCTCTCCATGGAAAAATTTGGGAATTATGTAATAGAAATCTTTCTAGGTAAAACTTTGAATGTTAATGAAAACTTGGAAAGATTACAAAAGAATCAACTGATAGAAGTCTTACAAAAACATTCTTCTGTTTTTGCATGGGAATATACTGATATGAGAGGAATTGATCATAAAACTTGCATACATCACATTTACATTGAACAAAATGCAAGACTAGTTAGACAGCAACAACGAAGATGAACCCAAATCTAAAAGAAATTGTTAATGAGGAATTGAAAAAGTTGTTAAATGAAAATTTCATTTATCCAATCTCAGACAATTAGTGGGTTTCACCCCTAGTAATCATTCCAAAGAAAAATGGAAAATGGAGAGTATGCATTGATTACAGGGAATTAAATAAAGAAACATTAAAGGACCACTTTCCACTACATTTCATAGATCAAGTCTTAGACACATTAGCAGGGAAAAAGTATTTTTCATTTTTAGACAGTTTTAGTGGATATAACCATTTTTAGGTAGCACCTAAAGATCAAGATAAAAACACATTCACCTATCCATGGGAATCTTATGCTTACTGAGTACTTCCCTTTGGATTATGCAATGCTCTGAAAACGTTCCAAAGAGCTGTCCTCAGAATTTTCTCTGATCTTATTCATGATTGGGTGGAAGTGTACATGGATGATTTCACGGTTTATGGAGATTCATTTAATGAAGCACTAGAAAATTTAGAAATTTTTCTAATAAGACGTAAATAAAAAAATCTCTCATTAAGTCATGAGAAATATTTCATGATGTTTAACGAAGGAAATTCTTTAGGTCACCATATTTCAGGGGATGGAATTAAGGTGAACTCATCTAAAGTTGACGTCATTTCTAAATTATCAGTGCCAAATTGTCAATGAGATGTTAGGAGTTTTCTTGTTTTTACTGGATATTATAGAAGATTTATAGAAAACTTCACAAAAATTTCATCTCCACTCTTTAAACTGCTTACCAAGGACTGTGAATTCAATTGGGATTCTCATTGTCAAGCTACCTTTGAAACTTTGAAAAAGATAATTTTTGAAGCACCTATCCCAAAAGGACCTAATTGGAAATTGTCTTTCCGTATATCAAATGATGCTTCAGATATGACCTTGGGAGCTATGTTAGGGCAAAAAGACCTTACTCCTTATGCAATCTATTATACCAGTAAAAATTTAACTCCTACAGAGTTAAATTATACTATATACGAGAAGGAATTTTTAGTTGTAGTTCATGCCATTAACAAATTCAAAAATTATATAACTGGCTATAAAAATTTCATTCATGCATACCATTATCCCATTAGATACCTAATGAATAAACCAATCACTAATGGAATAATAATGAGATGGATCTTATTGTTACAATAATTCAACATCACCATTCTAGATAGACCATTCTAGAATTCATAATGATAATAATGATCAACCTGTAGAAGATAAATTTCCTAATGAATACCTTTTCGCATTATCTACAAAAGCACCTTGGTATGTAGATATTTCTAATTATTTAGCGACAGGGAAAATGCCATTTCATTTGTATCCTACAGAAAAGAGAAGGATAGTTCACAATAACACATCTTATTCATGGATAAACGAAGAGTAATACAAAATAGGACTAGATATCATTATTAGAAGATGTTTTCGAGAGGATGAAATACCAGAAATACTTAAATCTTCCCATGATGATCCATGTGGAGGACATTTTGTTGACAAAATAACTTCTTATAAAGTCTTACTTTTAGGATATTATTGGCCTTCCATTTTTAGGGATACCAGGGAATATGTTAGAAGATGTGGTACTTGTTAGAGAATGTGAAAACCCACTCTTTCAAAAGAAATGCCATTACAGCCACAAGTACTTATTAAACCATTTGAAAAAATGGGCACTAGATTTTTTTGGTCCAATCAGCCCACCTTCAAAGAAGAAAAGGTATATTCTGGTATGTATTGATTATGTCACTAAATGGGTGGAAGCTAAAGCACTTCCTTTTGCTACTGAAAACGTTGTAGTTTCATTTCTTTTTTAGGATATTTTCACTCAATTTGGTGTTCCAAGAGAAATTGTAACAGATCAAAGAACACTGTTTACATTTAGATTAGTGCAGAAGCTTGTGGAGTAGTACAAAATCAAACATCGAAAGTCCATTCCATACCATCCACAAGCCAATGAACAAGATGAGTTTGTAAATAAGATGATTGAAGCAATCCTTACCAAGACTGTACACTTACATAGGAAAGATTGGGAAGAAAAGATTCTAGAAGCTTTGTGGGCTTATAGAACTACATGGGGAAGTACTACAGGACATAATCCCTATGAACTTGTTTATGGGAAGCAGGTCTTACTTCCAATAGAGTTCCAAATCCAAACATATAAAACAACAGTCTAGCTGGATCTTGACTTACGAGAAGCACAAAAGAAAAGGATGAGACAACTTAATGAGCTTGATGAAATAAGACAAGAAGCCCTCCATAAGACCAGCCTAGTTCAACAACAGTGATCCATATGGCATGATAAGTACATTAAAGAAAGAAAATTTCATCCAGAAGATTATGCATTACTCTTTGATTCAAATTTCAAAAATTTTTGAGGAAAATTCCAAACCCATTGGCTTGGACCTTATGAAGTTGAAAATGTTTTTGACAGTGGTGTAGTTAGAATCAAGACTATTGATGAAGATAAAATTCTTCTTTCTGTAAATGGATATTGACATAGACTTTATAAATATCCATTGATGAAAGAAGAATTTGGAAAAATTTTCCAAGAGAATTTATAATTGAATTAAATATATAAAAATAAATAATAAAAAATATATCTATATATATATATTATATATATATATATATATTAAAAAAAAGGTATAAACATGAAAATCAACATGTTGTTGGCATGCTTATACAGAAAATTTGAAGTGAAAACCAACTCATGTTGGCACCTCAAATTTTCTTTCCAAAAAGAAATTCCCTTTCCTAAAGTTTTTTTTTTCTCAGCGATAGAATCAACAACTTTCTGCAGCTATGAAAAGTTTTTGTAGCTACGCCAAGTTTCTATAGCTCTAATAAATTTTTTGTAGCCAACTTGATAGGAACACTTGGTGATTCGAATTGAAGAATAATTGACAGTGCAAAGTACCTGTAGGAGATATCAAAGAACAATTAAGGTTAGCAAGTTAATCAAAGGTATGTGATGCTTTAATTTTACAATGAGGATTAATATATTGCATATACGAATGAAGAGGACATATAACTACAAAAATAAAACGAAATCATTGCAAATCAAGGGTGATGGTCACTTGTCAAAATCATCATAATCCACCACTTAAACCCTTGTATTCTCCCCATTCTGAATCTGTCGAAGTAATCACCGAATCATTATTTTTAATGAGCTCAACAGTCAATTCATTCCCATGGACTTCATTATAATTTACCTGTTCCCCCTTTTCTTTGAATTCACATAACCTTCCCATCTCTTTGCCATTGAACGAAACCCTACAAACACCATTTCTCCAGTCAAGTGAGTAGTCCTTGAGATGAAGCATCTTCCATAATGGGTGTTATTGTCCGAACTGAACCACTAGGGAAGAATTTCTTAGAAGTATATCCTTAAACCAAGGAGTTGCTGCAGAAAGTGTAGTGGCTACAATTTATAGAGAAATTCAATATTTTCCACAAGGAAGTGACAGAGACTTTTGCACATTATTTTGGTGGAACAGAGGTTTAAATAGGAGACATCAAGTTCACCATAACGTAGTCCCTAATCATAGAAGCTACCGAATTTCCCAGAAATCAAGAAAAGTGGTTTAAAAGTAGGGGAATCAATGAAGAAGATTGGAAAGTCTTCCTAGAAAATCCAAACATGGACACCACCATCTTCAAGAAAGGTATTCCTAGTACAACCCTTAAGAGTAAATGGAGGAATTTGCTACTTGTACTTCAAAATTTTATTACTTGGGAGGATTAGTTTCGATACATGTAATTTTACCACATTAGAATAATGATGAATTTTCTTGACGAACACTAAATGAATCTTCATTATTTCCTCTTGCCTATTCTTAATAAAATGTCCATGGATGTTCAAAAGAAAATTCAGTTCATAGACAATAACATGTATCATCATGGATTGATAAACATCTTGGTTGAGTTTCAATTTCAGAGTATAGTGGATAACTAAGAAATTTTTTTGGTAAGGAACCATTTTGATGAAAGAGCTCCTGAATAGCCCAGTAGTAGTAGAACCCTCAAGGGAAGGAAGAGAACAATGGAAACAATAAAAGAACAAGAACCCCATTCTCAACAAGAAATATCAGAGGATGAACTATCCATAGTGGATGTTTTGCAGAAAATGAAAAGGGAAAATCGTAGAAGAAAGAAATCTAGCAAAAGAATAGAGGATTTACCACAAACCAAGATCCTTCCTTAGGAAAAGAAGCCAAAATCTAAAAAGAGGAAAGCACAGGGATTACAGATCTTAGGACTGAGGAGATGTAACAGATTGAATACGATGCAACAAGCAGTTTCAGGAGCTACAAAATATATCAATCTTGAGGAGAGGGAGCCAACTGAAGACGTTGAAGGTCCTCTAGAAGGATCACCAAAACTGTCACCAAGGTTTTCATTACCATCCTACATTTCACCTCCAAGAAGTCCAGTGCGTAGTCCAAGTGTTGATCCTATTCAACAAGATATTTATGACTACATAGAATCATTAGAAACGAAAGAAGAAACAACTAAAGAATCAATCCAAATTCTAGGAGAATGAAGCAATCAATTCAATGAGCCACAAGAACCTTTAGCCTCTAATGTTTTAAAGCAAGAGATATTTGAGTTGGAGACATTGAACATATATTTCAAAAATGAAAATCATACATTGAAAGAACATAATGGGATTCAAATTTCCAAGAGTGACAACCTTATTCTTCATTCGAGTCTATGGTACAAAAAGAACAAGAAATTGAAGAAGGAAATTAGGGAAATGAAAAGAGAAATCATCAACCTAAAATATAAGATCCTCGTGAAGAGACCAAGAATGCTAGTGGTTTCCAGAGGAAGAAGAAAGTGAATCTTGAATGTGATAATCAGAGGGTACAAGAGAATGACAATGATGAATTATATGAGGACATACAAAATTTCCAGCATGGGGGAATGTAAAGTCCGAGGACTGCCTTACCTTGACACCCTTTTTCCCTATAATTCTTCCTTTCTGTTATACCTATCACCTAAATAAATGAAATAGACACAAGGTTTTGTTAAGGTGCACTTACATGTCCTATTTTTCATATTTATCTATATAACTTATTGTTTTGTTAAAGTGTGAATTCAACTATAGAATTGGCCTATTTTTGCAGCTAATTCGAGTTTCTGCAACTACTTCCATTTTTGACAGGGTTCAAGTGCACCAGCTAAGAAACAGAAGATATGGATGGATGAGGAATGATCCCCTCATTGATTATTTCCTATTCTCTTGAGCCAATCCTTCAAGAAGATCGCACTGTAACATGGTCAACTTCAAAGTCAACTGCAAGGTTATTGTCAGGACAGAGTCTAAGCTTTCACGAAATCTTATCAATTTGCTTTTCCAAATAGAAAATTGGTTATTTAGCGATATATTTTGGTTTAATAGGATCGAAATAAAGATATGTAGGCTTAAAAATTTGGCATTGTTATTGAAAGAAATATTATAAAAGAAATGGTTGCTCTGTGTTTTGGTGCACAACGCTATATCTAAATTATGAGAGTATCTTGTTAAATTTGTTTGCGAGTAATAGACTTGGTTCATATTTTCCATGCTACATTGATTGAAGGTTGTCCACTATTTTATGGACTGCCCCTATATCTAGTATAGGTCTTTGACCAATTGCACATAGATTTCTATAATTTCTTAAAATTTGATTTGTAGATGCTCTGTTTTGTGTTTTGAAATGCAATATAATGGAATTTACGATGAAACTATTGTCTGCATAAGCAACGTCTTTTGATTTTTACCTAGATTAATTCTATTATTTCATTTGCCTTTTATCTGGTCAAGTTTGATCATCTCCTTTGCTTTCTACCTAGTGTAATTCAACTGTCTCATTTCATAACTTAGTTTCTTTTCAGTTTATTAGTTTTATTTCTCGCTTGGATCAAGTTGAATGAGTTAAAGAGTGACAGTCATTTTATTGGCATTTAAATTTAGATGTTATTCATTTTCAATTTGATAGAATAAATCTCTCTTGCACATAGTAATCTAGACTTAGTTGTAGCATAAAATTCAAGATAAAATAAAAACCAGTCTAACAAGACCAGAGTTTAGGATCACTCTCAAACCACCGAGAAAACGGATTCGATAGAGATTAAATTTTAAGATAACTAGTTAACAACTTTAAGAACTGTTGCGGGATAACTTCCCCTAGGGTCTTGGGTGGATATCCTAGCAGACTGGAGGTTATCTATTCAAAGAAACACACATTCCATACAACAATAATGCTACTATAAGCAAACTCTATGATAGGAGGCGTACCTGACATCCTACATTTGAGAAGAGCCTTCTAGGGTCCAAACCCTTCTTAGAGTTCTTTTTGCTCCTTTGCCCTGCAAAACAATCAATTCAAGAAAGTACAACAGTAAATGGACTAAACATCATAAAGAAGCCATCTTCATATTATAATGAAAAGGTAGTTAGTTATGCAATTAAACAACCATTCACATATAAATCATAACATGAATATCATGAACATGAAGAATATTTATATCAGGAACAAAGACATATGTTTCTTTTATTATAGACAAATAAAGTAGAGAAAGGAATAATTTCACCTGATTCATCCTTTCCCAGGCTCCAAGTAGAACCATCTCCCGGATTCATCCAATCTCAAGCCTCTAACAAACTCCTTCCATGACTTACTCCATGATATCTCAAGTAGTATGAAGACATAAACACACACAAGGAAATAAGAGTTTCCTGTAAAATGGGGGAAGTGCAAGAGGCACTAGGATCTTCAGACCTGGTCAGGGAAATCTTAGCATAGTAATATTTCTCTCTCTTCTCTCCCCCCCTTGGCCTTCCCTTTGAAGCCTTTTTATACTTCTCCCAAAGTAGTTTTTTAGTTGGGAATTCGTTGGGAACAGTTGGGCCATGGGCACTAACAGGTAATCAACAGGTGAAACTCGTGATCTCCACCCGAAATTAAGGAGATCAGAAAGAAACACTGTCCGAGGCAATGTATACACGCGTTTAGCTTAGGGCAATGTTGTGTATAGGGAATAAAACAATGTTTTTTAAATTTTGGACCAGGTCTGGAAGGAGGGGTTGCCCTAGGCCATGAGTGCAGCATCACAAACCTCAAGAGTGAGATTTGGAGATATAATATATGCCCCCTCATATATGAGGTTAGAAGGGGTACATGATGGCCAAAATATATTAAGAAATTCCATGGAAAGGAAGTCTGTCGAAAACTGAGAAGGACTTCACCAGAATTCAGCCTGCCAAGCCAGAAAAGGAGATCAGAAAGAAACACTGTCCGAGGCAGGCATACCCATGCTCAGAGAAAGTACATCATGTCTACATATCAAGTACAAGTGGATCCACTAAGTATACAAGTATAAATGACTGGAAAATACATAATGGATCATCTGATGAAGATCGAACAAGTACACGTCTAAATGTCACATAAGAATGTCAATGATGTTGAAGGATGAAGTAGATCACTGATATTAAAGACTAATCCTGAAAAGTACCAAATGAACATGATGGAATAATATGGCACTACACTACAAACTCAGGTGCCACCATATAAAATGTCGCCATGAATGACTGCAACATATAAGGTGGAGTGGTATCTACTAGCAGCAATAGGAGAAACTGTCAAGTGAACCAATGAATGTTGATACAACTGGAGGTCTTCGCTGACCACCGTGGTACATTTATATAGCATGGGAATAAATGATCTGAAGTCGACCATGTGAGAAATTGTTTGATTACCATTCATTGATGTATACCGTTAACAAACGCGAGACTACTCACCAATAATGATAATGAGCGTCAAGGTACCCACTACAATCTAACAAGTGTGAATAGATGAGCTGGAGTCGAACACCTATAAGAATCTATCGATCAGGAGACAATGATGGTTTCCCACTGTCAATAGCGAAGGATCTGCCACTAATGACTGCAAACCCCAAGGTACTACCAAATGGACTCTAGATCTTTGCCCCAGAGCAATGAGTCGATGTCGATAACGAAAGATACGCTAGAAGGAAGGCATTGAGGCATCCTCCATCAATCTAGTGCGAATGTAACCCATAGGCCAATAATGTGGAAGGAATCAGATGAAGAAGATGTAGTAACCTGAACAAAGCACGTTTCCAGCATACACAAGATGTGGCTAGTGCATGGCAGAAACTCTCTGAACCAACCAATAATGAAAACTGACATAGAGGCGAGGTATCCACCAATAGGGTCAAATGGAAACCAAGGTACTGCACGAATCCCAATGTGTGATAATGTAAGCTAATGTCGAACACAAGGGAAACCACTCAGTCAAAGATCCATGATACTGATCGATGCTGAGCACAAGGTGACCTATCAATAATGAAAATAGGGCCAGGGTGTAGCTCTAGGTTTGTCCTCAAAGTAGGATGTCATCGTCGATAAGGACAAGACCTACCAGCAAGAAGTCAATGGAGAACTTCTCAAACTAACACGAATAAAGGACCAATATAACTGATGTGACAAAAGACATAGTACCGAAAACCAGGGATGGCTGACTGAAAAATGAGTCAAGGGACACCGCAGAGAGGCCAACTCAGGCTAACTTCCCTTGAACAAAAGCATGACTCAATGTGACTGTGTGGTAGCATATGATGACTCTGTATAAGCTTGTTGTGTAGGAGGCACAAACGAACCCTCCATATGATTGGAAGAGATAACGAACCGGGGGAGTACTGACTTAGTAACAAGGTTAAGGCATACCTAAGTCAAACTAAATCCCACCCAAATGGAGGAGACTTTACTTTGAGTGCTTTGTTCAAGGGTGACACGACTGACTCTAGCTGTCAACAATAAATGAAAATACCCCGTTCCCGCTCTTTTTGGAATATATAATTTTTTTGGTCTTTTTCTTTTAAGTTGGAAAAAGAAAAGAATGATATGGTAAAATGGAAAGAACAAGTGTCGGTGAAGTAGATGATCTAGTTCCTGGGATTGGGACATTCCTATGCTTAATGCAGGGAGGCGAAAACAGGTCAAAGACACTCAAAGGTATGTTCCTTCCACGGGTCAAGGTGCGTCAAGTTGTAGAATTCATAGGTATGAAAGTTTGATTTTGTAGTCATCATGGTCAAAAGTTGGCTTAAACATGAGTCCAAGTGAAGCCGGCTCAAGGCCAAAAGGTGCAAATAGTCAAAATGCAATGCAGTAGTACAACTAAACACAAAGGAGCCTCTTGGGTATAAGGCCAGAATGAAGCGAAGAAGCAGAAAGGAATGAGTCTTCATCACATAAGCCATGGCAGGACTACTGAGGACTCCCGAGCCTACTCAAATAAAAGCCGAATGGGAAACAAATGTTAGTGAGGTACTAACTATGATGCCCATGTGAAGGATGGCTCTACCATCGTGTCATGATTTAAAGAATCAGCGAGTGAAGATGATTTGTGAACCATAACACGATGGGATCGACCCTATGACTAGGGTATCAACAGATGGAGGCTAGTATGCATTATGCAACGGAAAAATGGCTTCCCTAACCTATATGCCAGTGAGAAAATGTTACTTGCCATGACGGGTCAACAGTCATGGAACCGTATCAAAATTGTCGAAAAACGTCCAAAATGTCTTGAAATTCAAACCATTCTCGACATTCCAAGCTCCCAAGTTAAAATTTACATGAGACCAAACAAAATCAAGTTTTGAAAAAAAATTGACATTTTCAAAGCTCATAAAAGAGTTTTTGGACTCACCATTTTCACCATTTGAGTTTGAGAGTAGAGAAGTGAAGAAAAAGGAGCAAACTTCCCATACGCCAAATTCAATCGTTCAGATTCTTCCAAAGCCTCCAGGTAACTCTTATACTTGTCTTGCAATTGATTGTGACAAGTTTTAGAAGCTTTAATTAATGTCTTACCGTTGAATTTTTGCCAAAAATTTCGTCGTGGCGTATATGTGGGTTCGTAATATGAAACCCGCATACCCACGGGCCCTACACGCGACTGTGTGTAAAGGGACCCGCGTATACACCGCAGACATTTCAAACACAAAAACTAATGGTTCAAATTCATTTTTCTTTCAGGATGCCAGTCACTTGGTGAGAAAGAGAGCATACCACAGTAGATGATGAGGTCATGAATGATCCTGATGCTTTGGATGCATTATGGGGATGTGGTTTGCTAAAATTCTTTAAATTACCAAATATGAAAGCAAACACATGTCTGCTCGAGATGCTTCTTGATTATGGGAACATTGAGGAGGATGCTTTTATGATTGACTAGATGCCACTTAGGATAGAAGTGGAAGATATCTATTTCATCACAGGCCCTTTCCAAAGGGGAGAGGTAGTACATGCCCGGGTCAGGACACGGAGTAGTCTCTCAATCGAGGACTATGTACAGATATATTGTCTAGGACATCCAAAGAAAGTTGGAAGTCAGATTTCTATCACACATGTGGTGAGTTTGTCACTGAGGATAATCCTGTTCACCATAGCTCGAGTGAACGGCTCAGCTTCTCTGCACCAGACATCATGGCTAACCATGAGCGTGGCAGTTGACTGTCTCACCAGTATGTTTGACTGGTGTACTCCTCTTCTAGCTAGTATGAAAAGCCAACTCACTTCTATCAAGAGAGGATAGACCAAAAATTTCGGTTATGGGACTATTTTGTGTTCCTTCTTTTTCGAGAGAGTCCCTGCACTTCATCCTAGAGTACCAATTTCAATCAACACCCCACGAGATCCATGAATGGGCAGGTGGGCTGACCTGATGAAATGTCTAGGAGGTGGGGAGGTCCCATGGATTGCATTTGACGACGACTTCTTTTCCCGGTGGGATCAATAGATCATCGCCGTTGATGACTACCCTTATGATGGGTTGGATTTCCAAGGAGATCCCGATCTAACATTACCACCGACCGCAACATGGGGCGACATTGGTAAGTGCTTTTTGATGTTATGAATTTTTTTATTTTTCACATATAATAATGAATTTTGAAAATGTTTTTGATAGGATTCAAATGAATAATATGATGATCATGTTCCAGATATTGGGCCGGTACAACCGGATGAGTTCCCACGACACAAACGTCGCGGCCAAGGGGCTGAAGATGCAGTTGCAGACATAGAGCGAGTTCTACACACAATTCAGCAGCACCTGTTGAGACTGACTCACTGAGTACCAATGGCGGCGGTAGAGGACCTTCCTATAGAGATGCAGCGTCATGTGGTTGGCATGCCACGCGACTGGGTCCACACTTTTAGGCGTGTGGCCAATGTAGTAGTTGCCTACTTAGCCACTCATCCTGAGCCGTGGAATTAGATATAGTGGACATGATTATGGGCATTTGATTCCCCATTTTGTATATTTTTGGACAGACTTATGTACACTCGAGATGCTTTATGATATATATATATATACAATTTGACTTTTTTGTGCTTAATTTATTGTGATGAATGATTGATGTGCCATTATAATGTTTGATTAGCGATAGAATCAACTAACCAATTATGAGATCTTGGAATATGAAAATAATTAATATAAGTAAATGATCTTTGCAACAACCTCACCCTTAAATACTGGTGATATAAACATGGATCCCTTACTTGATAGATGTTATTTAATTGTGACAATATCAATTGTGAATCAAGATAAAATACCAACAAGTCGATTTCATGAGAAATTGCCTCGGATAGAAAATTAATGACGGCAGTATACTCAGCCATATTGTTTGAAGCGAGACCGATGCACACTCCCCTTGATACCATCAATTGACCAGTTGGATAATAGAGTACCCAAGCTGCAGAAGCAAGATTTCAAGTGTGCCAACTAGCACCATCGACGAATCCAAAATAGACCAAGTCATCCATCAACGCCTACCAAAGCAGACCAAAAAGTGTTGATATCAAAAAAATCTCAATAAAAAATGTACAAATATACAAAATGTACAAAGAAGCCATTGCCTAGCTGCTACTTAAGCAAAGTACTTCTTAAGGTAGAGCCCATTTCGAGGCTCCGCCAATTTGTTTCCTTCGAAATCGATTAACTCACACGACCCTTTTGCTAAAACGTGTTTCATTATGAACGGGCCGTACCACATAGGCTTGAATTTGCTTGCCCCCAAGGTGTCCTTATCTTGGTCATAGATAAAGACAAGGTCACCTTTAGAAAAGACACGAGGATGGACAACTTTATCATACTGGTTTTTAACTCTTTTCTTATGAGCCTCATTTACTGTGGCTGCATCTCCACGCTGCTCATCGAGATGTTCCAAGTGAAGGATGCACTCTTCGAGACTAGAGGTCTCTGGAAGGAGCTCAATAGCTAACTTAAGATATGGAATTTCACATAAACTAACTGAAAAGGTGTAAAACCTGTAGCAGTCTTGACGGAGGTTCGGTATGCCCACAGAGCCAGATACAACATAAGATGCCAATTGGATCAATTTTTATCAATTGTCCTTTGCAAGATTGTCTTAAGAGTTTTTTTTATTGCCTCGACTTGTCCATTGACCTGAGGATACTAAGGAGATGAATGTTCCTACCGGAAACCCAATTTGAGAGCCAATTCGGACATTAGTTGATTCTAGAAGTGACTGCCATGGTCAGTGACAATCTCTCTTGGGATACTGAATATTGAGATAATCTGATTAAAAAGGAACAATGCCACTGTCTCACTATCATTTTGATAAGTGGTCATGGCCTAATCCCACTTCGTAAAGTATTCTACAGCGATGATAATATACATGTGATTCGTTGCTAAAGGCAGATGACAAGTTGTAAAATCAATACCCCACTTTGTAAAGGGACCGATAGTGACAACGGGAAAAAGAGGAGCTGGATGTGTGCGCATATTTCGAGTATAAACTTGGCATGGGTGACAGCGTTTGACCATTCCAACACAATCTTTAAAGAGCGAAGGCCAAAAATAGTCGGCACGCAAGATACGCTGAGCTGTAGCAAGCCCTAATAGATGACCACCACAAGCTCCACTGTGGCAGTCATTGAGCACTGACTCTAATTCCTCTAAGGTTAAATAAAACTGAAGGATTGAATCAACTCCCTGACGATATAATGTATCACCAATGATAACATAATGCTTAGCAAGGTGACGTAATTTTCGATGTTCATCCTTAGAGAGATAGAGGGAAACTTCGAAGTCTGGTGATAAACAATGATATCTCCATACCAAGGGTCAAGTGAAGAGAGGAGGAATAAATTTTCATTGGGAAAAGTATCCTCATAAACAGTATCCTCTCCACAAGGTAGCTCGCAAATTAGCTTGGCAAAAACCATAGATTTCTTAGATTTAGTGGACAAGAACTCGAGATCAAATTCTTATAGAATGACTATCCATTGGTTATGTTTGCCCCCAATCACTCGCATACTGAGGACAAACTGAAATGGGTGGACCACTGCTAAGACAAAGGTTTTGCATAGCAAAATATAATGGCGGAGCCGCTGGACAGCATGGACAGCTGCCAAGGCCAACTTCTCAACTAGAGAGTAGCGATGTTTAGGACCTATCAAGCCTTGGCTTAAATAATAAATCACATTCTCTGTGAGAGCATCGTCTTCCTGAACGAGAACCATACCAATGGTTTATTTTGTTGCAGCGAGATATAAAAGGAAGTCTGTACCATAATCCAGTGTACTCAAAAGCGGGGCAGAGACTAATGCCTTTTTCAAAGCATCAAATGACCGCTATGCAAAGTCATCCCAAACGAATGGAACTCCTTTGTGGAGCAAACGCATAAACCCTTTAGTGATCTCGGCATAATTTGCTATAAACCATCTTAAGAAATTAGCCTTCCCTTGAAGACTTTGAAGTTGCCGAATTGAGGATGGGGGAGGCAACTAGACTATTGCCTCTAATATAATCAATAATACCATCTCCATATTAATTCTAAGTTTCGAACTTAACAATAACATAGATATATAAAATAACTTCTAGCACATATAGTGCACTTGTGCTTCATCATTATACCTTCCTTGGTCGATAATTTATGATGACAATTTAAGAACATTAAATTGGCTAAACATTTGCTTCCACATGTACTAAGATAGTTGAACTATTTTTTTTTTTATTTTAGTTCTGATGTCATTGGGAATGTGTTGTAATAGTTGTGACTCTCGTCTCATCCTCATGGATTATTCTATAGGATACTAGACAAACCTTTGCTTGCTTACCCGTTATGATGACTGCCACATCTGTTGTGGACTATTTCGCTAGATAGTAGATGGAGCTACTCTTATTCATTGGTTCTAACAACTATCGCACTTGTTGTGGACTATTCTGCTATATGTTGTGTTAGCCTCCTGCTGCAGCAGGTTACTCATGTTTCATGACTGACATTTTTCAGACCAAATATGTCATACTTTGCATGCTGCAATGCTCCATATTTGCTAAACAGTCACCAAGCAAAGAAAGCTACTCAGAGTTCATCTAACTCCTTTCCAAATTTTGAGAAGTTATCCCAGTTTTGTACAATTTTCAGCTAAAGGGGGGTCCAAACAGCTTAATCTTGGTCTCCCTAGGTTTCAATTTCCTGTTTTAGAATATAGAGAATGAAAATCTGTCCAAACAACTTAATCTTGGCAGATTCTTAGAAAGGTAGAGAATCAAAGGAGCCCAACTATTTAATCTGGGCCCTTGGAAGAAAAAAGGGTAGTTTGTAGATAGGAAGGTATAAAAAGAAAAAATTGAAATGATGGGTCTGCAAGTCTAAGTGCACCGAAACCAAAAGAAGAAAAAATGTTAGGTAAGTAGGTTGGGTAGGTAGTTTTGAGGTTGCAGAATCTTAATTGCTGATCAGTTCCATGTTTTAAAAGTACCATCTACACTCAAGACACAATCAGCAGGAAGTTTTATGTGGAGAAGCTCAAACCAGGCGTAACTAACTTCCCTTTCTCCATCTCCCCCAAATCATTAATAATTTTCCCAAAAGAGGTCAAGATCTACTTGACATCTCTTAGTTTCATCATTTTCCATGTCAATTAGCCTAGGTGAAGATCTGCTTCACTCAAGGAAGGATCTATACTTTCTCTGTAAATTTCTATCTCCCCGTTGAAGCCTAAGATCTCTCAAACTTAGCGCTTTCTTACCATCTCCATATTAACTACTGACATTATTATTTAACTTCCTATATTTTCCCCATCCCCCTACTAAAACTATGCTAATGATCCCCTATGTAAATATCCCTCCCCCTGGTTGAAAAATAACCATAAGTACACCCGGGAATTGCTCAGTTTGTCTGAAGCTTGGCAAGAACCCTCATACTTCCCCTTCAAACCATTTTCTAATGCAATAGACTCCTTCCAAAGTATAAAATCCCTTTTTAGGTTATCGGACCCCTTCCGAGGCCTCAAATTCTCTTCTAACGCACGTACTCACTCCTTCCGATCGCAATAGACCCTTACCAATTTCCTTAACACTCTGCAGATCCTAGTGAGCCATCTCGCGTCACCATATCGCAATATGTTCACCACATAAGTGTGCCCCATCCTTTGTTGCCCGATGCGATATCGCGATATCGGTGATCGGCAGTTGCAAGCATCGCATTTCCAAAATAAATTCCTTCTTGTTCCTGGCTGATGCGATATTGCGATCGCATCGGAAGAAGTTTATCGCATCGCATTAACGTATGAGTCACCCTGCCATGTCACCTGGCTGATGTCATCCGCCGTATTGCTGATGTCATGCTGACGTCAGCAGCCAGAAAACTGAAAAATCGCGCAAGAGGAAAAATCGTGCTTCGGAGCTCCAGAATGAGAAACGGAGGCAGTTTTCGATGCCCGATTAATCGCGCATCGCTACTGGAAATAGGTCGTTTTGGGAATCTTTAGGGAATCTTTAGGGAATATTTTCATTCCTTGGCCCGTTTTGCACCAAAAAGGCCCGAAGTTGCCCGATTTGGCCAAATTAAACCAATTTGAAGACAGGAAGAGACCAGAGACAGAGATTAAAGAGTATCAGAGCAAATCTATAGGGAAACAGCACGTCAAAGAGTATCAGCAAGCGGCGGAGACCATCAATGTAGCGGCGAAGAGTATCAGTGAAGATCTCAACAGTGGCCCAAAGCAGGAGAAAATTAGCAAAGTCAAAAAAGAAGGCGAGGCCACTCAAAACTCTCAAATCATGGTTATTGCACATTTAACTCGCACCAGAAAAGAACTACAGATCCCAAAGCACAGTTATTCCAGAAGTACCGCATCGAGGATCCAAGGGCCACATTGCACTCCTTTTGATCCATCTACCTCGGACACAATTCAATAGATTTTTACCTGCATTTAATTTTTGCACAATTTTAGGTTTAGAAAACTCTTTTTGCAGACCTGTTTAGGTCAATTGTAATAAATAAGTTCAAGATATTTGCACTATAAAGACAGCCCTGAGCACTGTATTATGGGTTGTTGGTTGGTTGGTTGGTTGATTAGTCAACAAGCTATCTCTAGCCGATTTTGCTTCGGGAGAGACTCGCACTGTAATATCTGATAAGTTTCTATGATCAAAGACTGCTTATGAGCCTTCGAGAGCGGATTGTTCACTGTGTTTTCTGGTTGAAGAATGATTATGGAATTCTCGTGCTATGCATAACTCAATAAGTGCTTCTTACCTCTGTTTTCGTTCATGAATTACGCTCTTAAACAGCTGAAAGAAAGATTAGCTTAGAATTTGTTTAAATACACTCTATGCTCAATTTCTGTTGTTTCTTTATGTTTTCCTCTGTTTAAGCATAAATATGAATTCCTCACGGCTCATGTTTGCCTTAAACCAAGACAGTTATCCAGGGATTCTTCATTGCCCCTAGATAGAGATCATCTTTCCCTCTGTTAAGTTAAATGAAAGAATCTTAAGTGCCTCTCATTCCTTACACATCATTCATCCTTTTAGTCTGAAGATTGTGTTGTGAGCAGCTACCCTGCTTCATTATTTCTCTTGTGAGCAGAAAGACGCACTGATAATCCTAACCCATGACTCCATGCCCAATGGTATGAAACTTATCACTTCATAAATTGCCTCTCTGCCTGAAAACATTTTCCTTCCATCCAAACACAAACAAAAAACCCCTGAGCCAAAAGCTAGCCTAAAATTATCAACATAGTTGAATCATTAAGAGAGAGCCCTCTCTGATTGCAGGTGGGCTAGAACCTGCAATCCAAAGATTGGTTTGTGGTTACCTCGGCCGTATCCCTAAAAAGGAGCCTAGGGACAACCTGAGTGATAACACCCCCCATAGCATGTTTTGGGGCTCAAAGACCAAGTTTTGGTCAAAGGTTTTGTAAGAATCCACGAATTGCGGGCGCGGTTCGCGAAGTAGAGGTTAAGTCATAGAGTTGTCTGCCCTAAAGTAATGTAATGTAATGTAAAGTCATGTCGGCCTACCCATGGTCCATGGACCATGGGATTGTATAAATAGAGCGAGGCTCTAAGTTGAAAAGATAGTAGAGGATAAAGTGAGTAGCAAAGGTATGGTTCGAGCTTAGAGTAAGATTCTAAGTGCATTGGGTCATAGTAGTAGGGAGAGGCTCTGCAGTTGAGTGCGCAGAAGCCTAATAGATTCCTCAGCTGAGTGCGTAGACCCCTACAGCTAATTGTGTAGGGAGATGTCGAGTCTGTAATTGAGATTGAAGATTAATAAAGAGAAGTTGATTCTTATTTCTGTGTATTTGTTGTGCATTATTTTCTTTATGTTTGTATTAGTTTATGTATCACGCGTAGTGATATGATTGTTAAATATGTTGTAATAACCATAAATCTTACACACACAAGTTAAGTAATTGGTTAATTAGCAAGGAACTTGGGTATTATCCGGGTCGCGCCCCGAGTAGGGCTATGCGGAAATAGCAGCATGGGTAGCGAAGGAATAAAGTGCGCATAGCAACGGGTCAAACTGCGAACCTCCAGAAGCCCATCAAACATCCCCAGGGTATGGAAACTTAGTTCTAGCACCCTCCCATACTACTTTGGGTGAGACCTCAGTCCGTACTCCGCGGACTGTTGCCGAAAGGGCCAGTAGTACCAGGATTTTCTTGGCTAAATCACCTCTGAACCTGGGTCAGGCCCATACAAGCCAACAAATGGTTTCTTTGTCGGGACTAAGATCTACATAAAGTATGTCTGATGTCGTGCCACTGGAATCCAACAAAGAAATAAATTGAAGAGTGGTTGGACAAGGAGATTCGAGAGTTCACGACACAGGAGAATAGAAATCCACAAGTATTTAAGGAACAGTGGTTGGAGCGATACCTGTACATAGAAATCCATAAAATTTTCTTTGCATCCTTTCCTTCTAAGTTGTATGAGTGGATTGCGAAGTTATCAGAAGTCAGGGAAGGTGTAAACTTGACAAACCAATAGTGTGGACTCTAGAACTAGTGTGCAAACTAGAAGCATCAGAAGATAAGATAGCGCGAGTTGTGTACCACTAGCCTGACCGAATAATAGGAGGATTTATCACTTGGTTTGTCGTAGACACGATCGTCAGCTATAATGAGGCAGAGCGACATTTTCTCAAGGGACCGCGATGTAAGTATATTAAATCCTTGAATACTTGGATTAGGATACTATTGTGTGAAAAGTAGATTATGTGAATAAATTACTGTTTGGGACTACGTGAAGCAGGAAGATCTACAGAAGTGGAAGTAGTGAGGAGTTGGAAAATAGTCCCTTAATTTCACCCTCATGGGAAAGCAAGGAGGAGCTCATGAAATTTTCTCTAAGAAGTGCAGTCAATTTGATAAGACAGAGAATTTCGCGTTTACCACCTCCACTGACACTGCCACCTGTTTCACCCCCCTCACCTCCATCTCCACCCACTCCACCTCCATCACTACCGTAGTTCAGTATGGTGAGTGTGATTAAACTATCGGTGTTCAGAGGAGTAGGAAATGAAGATCCAGACCAATTCTAGTTCGTGGTAAGAGCAGTATGGGAAGCACAAGGTGTCGTGGATGATAATATTAAAAGGGCTACATTGGTGAGTGCACTAAAGATCACACCTTAACGTGGTATATCAAGCATTCTAATGACCACCCAAATATAGGAATTACAGAGATCCAGACCGCGCTGAACAAGGAATTTAGCAGGCCAAAATCATAGACACAATCAATCATCGGGTTTAAGGAGATCACGATGCTCCCAGGCAAGACCCCCTGGGATCTGGACCAAAGGCTGAAGATTATGATTTGCAAAGCCAATATGACGTTAACAGATGCACAGCATCGCGCATGGTTTGTGGCCTCACTTACGCCACACTTAAGGATGGTGTTGTCACAACAAAATATTTCCACCCAGGCCAAAGCGTTGGAGATGGAAATGAGATTGCATGAGACCCCTATACAAGACCCTAGGTTGGGAGTCCAAAAAATCCACGCACAACTACAAAATCTATGTCTGGAAATGCAAAGTTTGAAACAGGACAGGACAACTCAGCCACAGGTGCACGAGGAAGTATGGTGCATAAAATGCAAATGCCAAGGGCACGACAAGGACCATTGATCAGTGTTCACGAACTACTTGGAAGGGGGAGGGCCAATGTCGTTAAGACCAGAGGCACAGGCAGGACCGAGCATGGCGTTTGCATTATGGTGCGTGATCTACCAAATAGGAGGAAAACGCACTACAGATAATTGTCATCTATTGCAGAAGTATACGCAGACATCCCAGCAATTATTTTTTAATTTCTGCAGGTCGATAGGCCATGACGAACGCACCTACTGAAGCTATGAACTAATGATGGATCAGAATCCCACCTACAGGGTGCAAGCTAAAACACGAGCCCTCAACCCAAATGTAGGGATGGTGTGCACTAGGTTTCAGGGCCGTAGTCGGGCTCGAGGTGGAATGGGACCTATAAGGGGTTGTGGCCAAATAATTTGTTACAATTGTGGAGGGCCAGGGAATTATGCCCGCGATTGTATGAACCCAACTAGGATAGCATGTTGGTACTATAATTAGTTTGATCATGAGGCAGAATATTTCCCTTCGCTAATAGCAAAGATGTGTGAAAAGGGGGTACTCCAACCCCCTCCGACCCAGAATTTACAAATGATGAGGTCTGAACCGCGTGAAGAAGACCCAAATGTAAACATGATGCTCACGAGTGGTATGACCACAAGAGATGATAAAGGGAAGCAACCAGAAGAAAGTGCATGGGTTCACAAGACTCCTACAAAGGAACCTGATTTTTACTTAGAACGCATGAAGGAGACATTCATGGAAGCTAAGAAGAGCTTCACGGAGGCCTCCACTTCAGGTAGTAAGGATCAACTAGAACCAGGGATGGATCCTTCAATGCTCACTACCTTTTTGGAGACATGCATGAAACTGATGCATGACAGCAAGGCAATCAAAAGGCTATAGGAACTTATCACTAGGTGCACAGGGTTAGGTGAATCGTGCATGGTCCAAAAACTTGGAAAGCATGCATTGCGCACAGGAAGGGAGATGAGGTTGAATACGCAAATAGGCGAGTACGAAATGGATCAGGTAATCTTGGATCTGGGTTCGGACGTGAATGTACTACTAAAGAAAATATGGGAACGCATGTGCAGACCTGCGTTACAATGATCCCCTATTCAGTTACGAATGGTGAACCAATAGAATATTTTTCTCATGGGAAGATTGCAAGGGGTGACAGTCAATATTGAAGGTGCGAGCGCGCAGGCAGATTTTGAAGTGATAGAGATTTTCGATGACAGAAATCCCTATCCCGTGCTACTAGGAATAGATTGGAATACCAATATGAATGGAGTCATAAATCTAAAGAAGCGTAAAATGAACTTTGAGAAAAAGTCACTACGCATAGTAGTACTGTTGGATCCAGCTGAAGGAGCGCGATACACTAAAATAGTGTGCGATGACGATAGTGATGATGATCTCGACTGTATCTACAAGATAACTGCAGAAGGAGAGGATTGAGTGAATCTAACTTAGATGGAAGGATTTCGTGGGAGCACGAAAGCTTTTGCACTTTGGATTCAGATGAAGAGATAGAGCGATGGCAGAATCGGATGCACGAAATAACAACACTAAACTACAACATGATGAGCAGGTCATTGTGTTGCATAACAACAGAGGCGAGGGAGGTGCCAACATATGATGGATTGTCAGCGGTGGATGAATTTTTGAGCAAATTCGAAAGTGCAATATCAGAATAGTAGCATTTCGATGCATAGGACTAGGTACAATTGAGGAAGAAAAGCATTTTGATGGACACTGAAATCAAGAGGCTAGAAAACGAGATCACGCGGGCATGTCTCGCCGATACACCAAGGATGACAAGGCAAGATACAGGTGATCATACCACTGCGTTAGAATAAGGTTGCTGTGAATTTATGACTCTGTTTCCATGGCTATGAACGCACCTCACCAAACACAGTAACTAGGGGAGCACACTACATATGATAGAACGCACAGAGCCGATAGTCGCGCAAACCATTGAGGATTTTTCGCAGACTATGCTGGAAGGCGAGTTGAAGTCTCACACAAGTGGTGAGACCACCTAACTAGTAGTAGGGAGCATAATCTCAACACTCGAGACAGTTGAAAGAGAGCGCGGGACTCTAAAAGAGTTTGTTTGGGGGATGCACAATGAGGGACATGTGCTCAAAAATAGGCTGAAATAAGGGTCGTGCCCACACATGAGGGGCTATGCTGCCGTGTGGGTAGACTGGGAAGTAACCGTTGGCATCGTTGTTCATGACGATATGTCTAATTTAAGGAAAAAGGGAGTGGGCGGTGTGCAATTAAGACATGAATCAAGAGCTATATTTGGGATGATCTGCTGCCAAGAATGCATTAATGACTCAGAAATGGGGGGGATAGTCGAATTAAAATTCAAAAGACACTATAAAACTCCAAGGGCTAGCCATGAGACAACACTTGTTTAGTTGAGATTTGAGCTACTATGAAGAGCACCGAGTGTTGAGCACCAAGGAATATTTGAGCCCCCAAGTTCAAGAACAACCACAGACAATTCGAACAAGATAACAACTACCAGGAGAGGTTTGGGTTTTGTAGAGAGTGTTAGATACCTATACCAATAGGTTTCATATTTCATGATTGGAGGACAAAGGTCCAAATATGCTCTGCTTTGATGATGCAAAGATCACATATTTCCTCAGGAAAGACTAATGCCTGTTTCAGTTTCTACATGAACTTACTTTTGATGGATGGCCCAACAGTCTAATCTGGACCATGCCATGCTTTCAATTTATTTGTCGTAGAATAGAGAATGATATCTGTCCAAACTGTTTAATCTTGGCAGATCAGTAGATAGGTAGAGAAGCAAAGGTTCCCAACTGTCTAATCTGGGACCTTGGAAGGAATAAGGGTTGCATTAGATAGGGAATGTGAGAAAAAGCCAATAAAAGAAAAGGAATTCAAATGGTTTGCAAGTCCAAGTGCACCCTCCAAGAAGGAACAAAAAATGCTAGGAAAACTAGTTGGGTAGGTAGATGGGGTTGCAGAAATGGTGTCTCTTTCAAAATCAAAG
>APFE030555624.1:0-12342 GCA_000404065.3 Pinus taeda | reverse complement strand
CAAGGCATGTGGTGAATGTGATAAGATAGGAAAGCCATTGTGAAGCGATGAA
Organism: Pinus taeda; assembly: GCA_000404065.3. Classification (NCBI taxonomy): domain Eukaryota; kingdom Viridiplantae; phylum Streptophyta; class Pinopsida; order Pinales; family Pinaceae; genus Pinus; species Pinus taeda. The sequence continues at coordinate 12,290 of APFE030555624.1, read as the reverse complement.
TTTCCCTTGAATCAACATATTTCATTATAGGTGTTTGACAAATGGGGTATTGACTTTGTGGGTCCGTTATAGCCACCAAGGAAAAACGCTGGCACACAATACATTATTGTTGCGACTGAATACTTGATGAGGTCGGAAGAAGCACAACCATTATAGGACTGTAGCATTGTTACAGCTGCAAAGTTCCTTTTTGAATATGTCTTGACAAGGTTTGGCTGTCCTAAGATATTGATGAGTGACAGGGGTAGAAAATTTCTGAATGAAACTATCACCGCAATGCTCGAAGAATTTTAGGTTTATCATCAAAAGAGTACACCCTATCATTCTCGGGAAAATGGTACAATTGAAGAATTCAATAACATCCTAGAGAACACATTGACGAAGGTCTGCAACGCACATAGGAACGATTTGGACGTGCACATACCAGTGGTCCTATGGGCATATAGAATGACATGCAAGAAATTAACAAGACAAACTCCATTCAGGCTGTTCTATGGGATAAAGGCTATGATTCCGATCGAGTATATTGTGCCAAGCTTGTGAATTGCAACATTAACTGATATGGTTGACAATGAAACTATGGAGTATAACCTCACACAATTGTTGGAGTTAGAAGAGGACATGTTTTTAGCAGGATTTCATGAACAGGTGAAGAATGAATGCCAGAAGGTTTAACATGATCGAGATATTAAGTTGGACATCTTCAAGGTAAATAATTTAGTGCTATTATATGATAGAAAGTTCATGAAGTTCCCTGGGAAATTTCAAATGCATTGGTTGGGGCCTTATGTAGTCAAGCAAATTACAGATGGCGACACAATTCAACTTGCGACGCTGAATAGGGAAATATTTTTGGGAGGAGTCAATGGGAGTTGACTAAAGTTATATCAAGGGGATCCTTACCCTACATAATGACTACATGATAGCAGGACATTCTTAGTACTCCAGGAAGCTACAAGGAAGTAAGGGACTATAAAATACACTGTCGTAAGAATGGGAAAACGAAGTAAGGGGGTTGTGCGAGGGAAGCCAGAAGTGCGTGAGAAGGAACTGCGCCAAGAGAGTTGCACCATGGAGGATAGTGTCATGAAGATGATTCTAAAAATAGTCATTGGATGCACTGTAGCTGATTGGATGGTGAAAATCCCATTAGGAGGAGTGGGCAAGCTACATTTATGGCACAAATATTTGGAAATCTACCATCGAAGATGCATTTATGAGCATAAATTGGAGAGAATGGTCAGATTTGAATTTGAAATAACCTATAAATCTGGTAGCTTGGCCTGTACTAGAACACTTTTCCTTCTGAAAATTATTTGTACACTCTGTTTCCTGAAACCTATGAATCAAGAATATTGGGAGGTACTTCGGTCATAGCCGGCATTCGCAAATTTTCCTAAGTGGAACCATGAGCTCATCTTCGAGAAAATGTCTGCAACTAATCCCATAGAAGCCACTATCTCCAAAGTCACCATCTCTGAAGTCACTGTCTTTGATGCCACAGTCCTTGAAATTACATCGGTAATGGAAGCTACACTGTCTATGCCTATGGCGCCAAGGTCGCATAGGCCTAAACCATTCACTATTAAGGAGAAACAGAAGAAACCACTGGCTGTACTGGTGAGATAGTCACCAAGGAAGAACCCTATAGAGGTTCGACAGAAAGGAATATGGACAAGTTGAAACAACCATATGAACCCTTGGATCTTGACGTAGAGGATCTTCGCAACAAGGTTGAAGAGTTGGATGTTGAGGAGGGTGAGCCTATCATTAGGCTCTTGGACTATATCCCTACATGAAAGGGCAAAGTGAAGGTCCCAAAAGATCCATATTCTAGAAAGTTTATGGTTTCTACATCGCTATTACCGGAGAAAGTTTCATTTCAAGGTGCATAGTTAGGGTTCATTTCCACCCTCAAAATGGAGGATTGGGATCTAGCTGATCACGAGAAATTCCTGCACTTTGCGACAAACAAATATTTGTCAAAGATATACTATGAGGAGACTGGAGTCACATGACTAAAGACTATGAAGTGGCTTGTGAGGGTTGAAAATGCTAGGTTACTGAATATGTTGTGGGTACCACACTTTAGCTGAACCACTATCAAAACGGTATGCGTATGCCAATTGCTTATGCTAGTGCATGATGGGTGTCTCAGGTTGGGAGACTCCATCCCCATCACAGATATGATGATCCATTGTATCACAAGGTTTCCCCATAAAGGGGTGGATCCTGCCAAGGAGTTTGGAGGTAGGAGTCAAGAGAAACAAATCGTGGAAAAAATGAAGTGTGAGTATGGCTTAGTGAAGTCACGCAAATACTCTATTAGTTCCATCACCAACAAGGCGGTGTAGTTTTTCTACCCAAATTTTGGCTTGTAATATTATGAGAAAGTTTCACGTGGATGAGGTGCCAACACTATTCATCTCCATGGTTGCACATAACACGAAGGGGGTGTAGTACAACTGGGTGCAATACCTGTACAAAGTGTTCCCATTGAATTGTCATGAAGCACAGGATGATGGCAAAGCATTCCATTATGCCTAGTACTGTTGTTGATTTCTGTCGTCGTGTGGAAGCTCCTAGAGGATAACCAGTACCCTCCACAGGATGATGATTTATCAGAGGCTGCAAAGTTTACTTCACTGCAGGAAATGAAGGACCCAGAGAGGGTCATGGAGATGAAAGTATTATGGGTGCTAGTCGAGATGGACATTCACACTGTGATTAGCCAAAGGCCAAGGCTATCACCAACATTGTTTGGGAAATTGGAGGTGTACATGAAGTTTAAAGCAGACTTTCACAATGTACCCATCCACTCAAGGTGAATCCTAAGAAAGTATTGTACACGTTGCTATACCTAGTCACCGACGCAAATGTACAAAAGCTATGGGAAAATGGCCAAGTGTCTAGCAAAAACCTTCAGATATCGACGTAGGAACAAGCATGGAAGGGAAAAGTTCTTCTACGTAGAAGAAAATGGAAGCAACGCAAGCTGTTGCTCTAGATAATGCAGTGCAGAAAAAGAAAAAGGCTGAGCAGGCCGCAACCCAAGAAAAAGTAGCATAGGAAATGAAGGAGGTTATTGCTAAGGTAGCTACTGAAAAGGAGCACGCCAAGAAGGAGGCCACATTTGCAGTTGAGGTGTCTACTTCTATACATACTGTAGACAAGGAAGGGTCTGAGGAAGAAGGAAGCGGTGGCTAGGAGAAGAGAAATCCCTTCAAAGTTTAGAAGCAGATCGAGGAGACCACTTCCAGGCCCAAGAAGAAGCAAAAATCAGAAAAACATGCCCATGTAGATCCATTGGTCCTCACTGACTGGGTCTTGGATGAGAACAAAGATAAGTTCTGTGACACAACAACGGAGCTATGGACCTAGTTCGAAGAATAGTACATGAAATTGTTGGGGAGCGTGCAAAAGGATCTGCGTGAGTTGCATTTTCAAATAGGTCAAATTCAGGCGAGCGTGCAACAAGAAAGCAGGATTCAAGTGAGCTTGCAGCAAGCTAATAGATTAGTACTGGACAGAGATAGGACTTTGGACCTCAGATTTATTCTGTTACCAGAAGGATCACTATGCATAAAGGCAGATGAAGCAAACAACTAGCTTGGATAGATCAAGGATGTGGGTGTCAACTTAGTGGTGCTTCCTATTCAGACCCTCCACACGCTTCATCAAGGGGTATCAAACGAGCTCAAAATCAGGGAGAAACACACGCTATCAGTTATCAATGAGGTCAAGATGAAAAATGAGCATATTTTAGCAGAAAAGGCTCAGGAATTGAAAGAGAAGGAATAACTGGTCATGCCGAAGCTAGAACTTAGAGGCAATAATTGCACAGGCATGCAAGACGCTGGCAGAACTTCACTTTCCAAAGGATGCCGAAGCAGTCATGAAGGTTCAAAAGTTGGATGCCATAGTAAGAGAATCAAAGGATGAGGTCGGCTAGGAAACGTTCAAATTTCAAATGAATATCTCAGAGCTGGAATTGAAATTGTAGCCAACCACTCTGCCAAAAATTCGGGAGCAGTGCAGAGCAACCTTTAATGAGATCATGGCCACTTTGGATGCAACAGTCACATGCTCTACACTGATCTTCCAATAGGCCATGGAACTACCGATGACTCTGTAGGAGGACCCAAACCTGTAGAAATATGGCACAAATTTCCAGGAGATGTAGTGAAAATTTGATGAAATCAGGGCAATTGTGGTGCCAGCCTAACGTCTCGCTCACTTGTGGGAAAGAAAACAATTACAATCACAAATTGAAGAGAAACAAAGAAAAGAGGCCATTTTAAATGCCAAAATACAACCATGGGCAAAGGAAGTAAGTCAGCTTACTCTGTCTATCCAGGAAAAGTTGAAGACACTCCATTTGACACAAAGGATGATGCACCTCATGATGGAAGGCCCAACTCCAGAAAATCTAGTAGAGGAAGTGCATCACGTTGTGGTGTAGGGATATATTGACATAGTTGTGTTACAAATGGAGTTCAGTGACCTCCGTAACAAGATTGAGGTGCCATATGAGTGACTCTAGGACAAGTCACCTAATTTGTGTTGGGTGCATGTTGGGATGGGGTCCGTGCGGTCAAATTTGTTAAGATTTGAGTCAATTTTATATTATCTTTTGTAGAGAATGTAAATTTTCCACGAAATATGAAAAAGTGGAGCGCGAAGCTAGTAGAGATCAAAGGGGATTTAGTCCCTTAGTTTGGTAGACGATAGAGTTGTTTTGAGACCCACCCATGGTCTGCAGACAATGGTATTGTAAAGAATATTCTATAGATAAGTCATTACGAGTGCAAGGAAAAATCAAGTATAAAAGAATCATTATAAGGGCAAGGTGCTAAGGAAGGAAAGGTTTATTTCCTATACTTAAGCAAAAGGGGAAGGCTCCTCTAGCTAAGTGCAGAAAGACCTTGGTAACTCCGCACGATGAGTGCATGGGCCCCTACAGCCGAGTGCGTAGGGATAAAGAGCTTGTATCTAAATGCTTATACTTAATAAATAATGTTTGGGCCAAAAATGATGCATCTGTGTTCTTTTATTTACCTCTGCTAAGTTTATATATCTTCACTCTCTAATCTGTTTAATATGAATTAATGCTTATTTAATGCACGAAACTGATGGATCAATAATATTAATGCACAATAAGTACAATTAAGTACCTTTGCAAAGATCTAAAGGTCATTTAGATAGAGTTGCATTAGTTCTATGTAGAAATAAGTAGATATGAGTGAAGGCAAATCTAAGTTGTAAGAACTTCAAGAAACAATCACATATGCCTATGGATAAAGAAACCTAGTTCTAGCATCCCCCAATACTACTTCAGGTGAGATTGTAGCCTACACTACGCAGGTTTTTGCCAAAAGGGCCAGTAGTTAGGGTTTTGTTGCTTGGCACAGTTAAAGCTGAACCTGGGTCAAACCCCATTAGGCCAACATTATATATACTTAATTTAGTTCCATTGAACAACCCAAACATATAACTCATGGCTCTCCCATTACGAATCCTTTAAATGGGTTTTGTATTGTATACATGCACTTTATTTATTTCTTCACATCAAAAAACATGATTACAATCACTTAAAAAAATGTGATTGCAATCACATTTTTCATATATTTCTCATTTTTTGTGTAGTAGGGTCCATTGAAATTAAATTACACATCAAACAAGTGCTCTTTCTCGAAATTTGAGTAAAATCGTATGGTCTTAAGTTAAAAATACGATCTGAAAAAAAGTAGTTTTTTTTGTTTACTTTTTTACTCCAAGAATCGTGAACCATCCCCCATGGTTGAAATCATCATCTTGAAACCTATTGGTTCTTATAAAGTTGATTTTGGTTGTACATTTTATGTTTTAAGGCCAATTTTTAACTTCAAAATTTCTCTAATGGACTTGTCTTCATGGCACATCATGTTGGTGATGGTGTTTGACTCCTGACCCCGACTCCAAAGTTGTAAAGTCATGGTATTATGATAAATTGATAATGAAACCATTATGGTATTTCTTTATGATTATCAATCTACCATCAATTTTATATGAAAAATAGTGAAACAATTTTCATTACAACAATGTGGAAGACTTAGTTACAATGCTCCCTTATGATTAGGGGTGTAGAGAAACTAGTTATTGTTATTATTTAAAATACTAGTTCACTATATTATTGTAGAGGGTCTGAAACATATTCCTCAAGAGGTTCTTTTGTTTCCCTTTTAGTCTACAATGCCTATGATGGTGTAGGTTGTTTTGTTCCTCATGTAAGAGCCAATGCAAAATACACACACCATGTATATACTAGGGCTATAACAATATTTCCGAATAGGAAATTTACCCTGCAATAGTGATTAAATACTACCCTTGAACATAATTAAGTCTATAATATCTTATACTTAGTGTTAGAGATCATTTTTTCACATCCGCTCAAAAGACCTGAAAATAAAATCAATCAACATCCTTGAAAACTTTGTCATTATCACTTTGCAAATCCCTAAGCATCATTTCTCCAAAAAGTCTAGGTCTATCTTCTTAAAAATTATGTTTTTATCCCCATCAAACTTTGCATTCCTGTCCACCTATATTGGTTGTGAGTTACATAATTGAGCATCTGCACTGATTAACACAGGTTTTTGTACTATGTAGGTGCACTAATTCTATAATTTCACTAAAATGAAAAGATAGTTTTGAATCTTCTTCTTCTAGAAGCTTCTAAGGTCGTTTTAACCATTTACCATGGATAGAGATCTCAAATTCCTATATGATCCTACTCTAGTGGTATTATCTCTTAGCCCTAGAGCTTATATTCCCTCATATGTGGATCTCAAGCCTAGATTTGTAAACCCTAAACTACAACTTTCACCCTATAAATTTACTGCCTCCCATAGAGTTTGGGTTGGATTTTCGAGATTTCTAGTGATCTCATGTTGCTACGTTGAGGTTAAGGAATCATCATCCACTTATGCATTAGGGTTGAGTGTGAAGGTTTTCTTTGTGCCAAGGAAGGACAAGATATTTGGGGGGACAACCATAAAGTCAATTTCTATATATGGTTGTAACTCTCTCCTTTATTTATTAATACAACAATAACTTTGTCTTCCTATCCTTGTGTCATGTTGATGATTATTTATTTCAATTCCACGTAGACTCGTTTATTAGAGATATTGGATTATGCTATGTGGATGTTGTATTTCCCTTCCTTGTTTTAGGCTTTGTTGCAGGTTTCATTTAGAGTGTGTGGAGATAGAGTTGGAGCTTATAAGAAATGAGAAGAGGAAAACTTACTATATATGCCAGGCAGGTCTATTTTATGTATTCTAATATCTCTAAGGAAAACATAAATATTTTTTCTCTTTTTTCTTCTAGATCAGACCACTATATCTAGGGAGTTCAGTTTTTCCCGCGTAAGTCAATTTTCACCAAAAACATTGGTGACTCCACCGGGGAATAAGATTTATTTTCATCATATTAGCTGCATCATAGGGAATTCAAGTGAAATCGTATCGAGAGACTTGAAATTGAAACATAATTTAATATCAACTTTAAAATTTATTTAATCAATCTAATGAGCATTTGGAATATTAATGACACACATATAGGTCTAGGCTAGAGACATGTTTTGGGGGTTTTAAATGTAGGAGTTGTCATTACTTGTCTACAGTACATTCTGGGGGTAGTATATATTCCACGTATGTTAGTATATTAGATCATTATCCACATAGCTTTGGTGTATTGAATGTTTCTCCACGTGTGAAAATTATATCAAAATACTTCCTAGATTACAAGATGCATTAGATAACACTACTACGGATTGCACTTCCATGTACCTCTGGGTATATTTTGGAATTCCCACTAGGACGTAATCTTATCATACGTAATCAATTCATCCATCTTGTCCACTGTGATAAACTAAACACAACATTCATGGTGATTTCTTGCATGTACTGGAAACAATATTATGGATTTAACAGTGGCTTGGTAAATCCTTTTTCCTAATTACCCTTGTTTTGTATTATTTTGTGTCTTTCATTTCTAAAATCAATTAATTGACCGCGTAAAAACATCCTCACCATGGAACAACTCCTCAGTAAATCTTAGGTTGAGACTAATGGAAACAATTCCTAAGTCCACCAGTTAAGGGAACCCCTTTAATGGGAATATTGGTCCTTTTCCTTCTTTTCGAAATATTGGTGATCCTTATATGGTAACATTGTTTCTTCCCAGATTTACCATTAGTTTACTAGTTTGGTTGTTTTAGACCTCCTTTGTTCTAAGTGTCTAAACTTCTTCTTAACCAAGTAGTCTCCCACTTGAATGGAATCAACCTCAAGTCGATCCCAAAATTGACCCTTTTCCTTCTTCTCCTATTTTTCTTCATCCATTTCTTCCTCCTTTCTTGGTGAAAGTCTTGATTCTAGTAAAACAAAGTTAGGAAAAAGAAGAAAGGGAAGAAGAAGAAGAAGCCAAACATGTAGGGGGGAAACGAAGCAACCATTTCTATAGATGAAACTAATGCCGAGAAAATTTTCATCAATCCCCATAAAGTGAAGTTCCTTTCCATTCTTGGTGAGGGTAATAACCTTCTTAGATATTGTCCTAGTATACCATAGGTATTACAAATGTGGTCTATAGGAGCACATCAATCCTTATCATCAACCTATGGAGACCATACTGGTGATAAACCATCAAATAATGATAGTAAAGTCCATAGGAAAAGGGTAAAGTTAAGTTTCCCTATAGGTTATGTGAAGGGAATTATCATATTCACCTTTGTCCTTTTATGGATGAATCCTAAAAATTGTTGGAAATCCTTACAAATTATTAGCCATGACTCCTGACTGATTACTGTAAGATTTATCCAAATCCCACAATAGTTGATGAAGTAATTAACTCAATTCCATCTTCATTCAATCCCACTCTCTCTGAATTTTAATCCCATGAGTCCATTCTCAACCAACCATTGGTTGAGAAAATGGTTGACCTGATTCCACCTTTAGTTGATTGTACATTTCCCGTAGAGAATGAAGTTGTTTCTTCAAATATTCTCAAACAAGGGGACATTTCTCCTATTGTCACAGAACCCCCTCCAAGTAAAAATCCACTTAGTCATATCATTCCACAGGTACAAGTAAGTTAACCAATTTATAGCATGGCACAAGTGCCAATTAATTAGCCTGTTCTAGGAATGACACAAATACAGATAGGGAAATCATTACAAGGAATACCCCAAGCTCCTATTGATAAAACAACAACTATACACTAGCCTTATCTAGGCCAATATTTCCAAGGTCAACCTTTTCAACAATATATGGGCTTTCTTGGAGCTATACAACCTAGTATGGGTTATCCTAATTATCAAAATGATCTATATCAAGGTGGGATACAAATGTCAGTAGCCCAACCCATCCCATCCTATCCTAGATATACCTCACCAGTATTTAACCTTCCCCCAGAAGGCTAATGAGCTACCTGTGGGCTTGACCATAGTTCTTTTCTTGTGTTAAGATAGTTAAAAAATGAATCAAATCCCCTTCGAATTTGAGTGTTTGATTATATCTCATAAATTTCAAGTCAAGCCTTTCACTTGATCTCGTAAATGAACCTTCACTCCATTCACCTATGGGCAACCAATAGTCTACCTAGGTGAATGAAATGATGCATGGGGAGCATGTCCCAAGAATTAAGTCATTATATTGGGGGCATGGAAACTTATCGCAAGGATAGTTTTTATCATGTTTCAATCTTGTGTAAAAAATGAAATGACTCTCACTCTCAAGCATTTTTTTTCTCCATTTGAAGCTTGTGTAAAAATGAAACCTATTCTGAGTTTATTCTTTGTTCCTTCTCCTGCTCATAAATACATGAGAATAAGTTACCGAGTATATTGTTATCACTCTTTTGGCCTTGTTAAAACTTACAAAAAAGAACCCTCTCTCGTGATTTCCATTTTATCAACTTGTATTTTCCAGATGAACCTTGGTATTCTAATTCCACCATCACTGTCTTCTTGGCTAATCATACACTTTCACTTAGTTTTTTTACCCTTTCTTGAAGAACCATGGCAAGCAATGGTGTTATTAGCCAACCTCCTAACCTTTGTGTGGTTTTGGTAGTTCCATTGTGACCAGAACTAGTTTCTACCTTTTATACCACCTGTTCCTCCAAGAGGAGTCCTCTTTACACTCATTTTAGACTCCCAAAACCTGAAAATATTGTTTAGAACTTGTCTTTTTGAACTAATAAAGTAAATGAAAATGCATCTTACGAGTATAATTTTACCCATTTTCTATACTATGATATACTATTTACAAAAAAGGAATACTTTAGTCAAACATGACCAAAAGTTTATTCTGAGTATCATTTTCTTCCCTTTCAAACTCAAGAGACTAAATTCATGAAAATGAACCTTTGGAGTTTGCTTTTTCACCTATTTTTAAAATTCTGTAAACATGAAAAATAAGTTGAGTTACACCTTTGCCCAATAGTAAAACTATTAAAAATTTTTGGAATCATTGAACATGTTGATATTAGACCACTCCTTATTAGGGTTCATTAAATATAATCTAAAGGATTCATCTGAAGAATGAACTTATAGATCAAGTACATGTTATCCTCGTCAAGCTTACAAAAAGTAAAGAGGTATTGATTAAAAATGGTTGGGGAAAATGGGAAAGAAGAGTACTTATTCTATTAATGGTAGTGAGTTGCTATTGAACATTACACTCTTTTACTTCATGATTGTGGATGTTTGCTTGGGAAATTTTCTTGCCTCTTTGGTTAATCACACCATATTAAAAACCTTCATAATCAGTTTTGGGTCAATGCTGCCAACTCCATAAAGTGTCATCGATATGTTCAAGAGAAGTCCCTTAGCTGATACCTTCTACAATAATATTAATTCTTCATTCTTATCTATCATCCATGAACTAGCTCTACATCAAAATCATTTCTGTCTCAGATCTTCATACCTGTTTTGTCATTGATGAGGGATAAATCTAGGCCTTGCTACAATGGGTCACTTCTTGTTGACATCATCTCAGTATCTAGGATGTTGACTTAGAAACTCCCTTCGGTACATTGGAGCTTGCATACATCAATGGAAAGATTCCTCACTCGAGGTGACGGGTCATCATCATTTTCCTTCGACCCAAATATTCTATGTGGTATTCGACTTCAACTCATTCATTCAAACCACATAGATTGTACTATAGTACCTTGAGAACCATTATCATTATCAGTGGTTTCTCTCATTTATGTTAATGAATTACATCATTGAATGGTAATCATATGGTGTCTACAATGTTTGACTCTAGCTCATTCATTCACATCATGAGACTTGTGATGAGCCCCAATTTTGGTACAATTTGGGCTCATTTTGGCCTATTTTACTTGCTCAAACCATTCATTTTTATTTGTTTATGCATGCATTTCTTAGTTTATTCATGTTGTTTGTAGGAAGGAGGTTAGACACTTTATCTACGTGACTAATGCAGTATGATTCCAGGTTTTGGCATTAAAAAGGGAGCAAGAGACAACGAAAAAGGGGATAAGGAGACAATGAGGTGGCACTGCTGATTTTGTGGAGAGATGTCCACGGTCTTGGGACATTCCTCGTGATTCCCACCAAGAAATCCGAGCTCCAATCCATCTCCCCTCTCAGCTTAAGAGGAAGCCAGCTGTCCTACAGGAACAACAGTCATAAACTATTCTACAGGAACAATAGTTATGACTGCCCTACCGGATCCGCAGTTAGACTCTGGTTGGACAGACGAGCTCCTAAAATCAAGGGCACTTAGTGGATCATCGTTTTTGTATAAGTATGAAGGCCTTAGCCTTAGATAGGTTGTTGGAACTCTCGTATTGTTATTGTAATTTTGGAGCACAGTTCAGTTTTCGTTCCTTTTTGTAAGCCAATTTGGCATGACATCAGATTATGAATAAAGAAGGCAGTTTGTGATCTAGTTTTGAGTTTCTTAAGGAGACTATAGCTCTCAGGTTAGGGCCCAACCTGAGAGCCATAGATCCCCTCTGCTGTAGTGTTGTTTCCATTTCATTTCCAGCACTTTAAGTTTTCGTTTGCACATGCAATTCGAATTACAGTTTGGTGATTTGGTTTTCTTATGAGTAGGATAGATTTTGCTTATGGAACAGTTGTTTTCACTTGCTTAGTGTAGCAGAGGATATATACCATCAATTGGAGCTCCAGCAAAACGATTGTTAAGGCTCACTGCCATCTCTCTTGAAGATTGGGGTGCAGTCCATAACTAGCCACCAAAAACACGCATTAC
>APFE030555617.1:0-11767 GCA_000404065.3 Pinus taeda | reverse complement strand
AAATCTCTCCAACTCTTATTACCACAATGCACCTCCTTTTTCAAGTGAGAATACATGAGACACATATGTAGGAGGAGCGACAAATTCTTGTCATAAATGAGGAGTAATATGCATGCCTTGTATTCCATTTAGAGGAGTGTAACTCATGCCATTAAGGAGAGGTATGCATGGCTTAGTTAAGGAGAGTGTAACTTATGCATTAAAGAGAGCGTAAGAGGAATATTTTATGACATGTCTTTAATGAGTGTAAGAGGAATATGCCATTCTTTGATGAATGCATAAAAGAGAGTGTAATGCATTATTAAAAGAGAGAGATATTTACATAGAGCCATGATATTCATCAAGGAGAGAGGTGTGAAGTGATTGAGGAGATGAAGGTGACTTGTAATTCCCTTTTAATAATAATATTATAGTCTCATAAACGATAATAATAATACTAATTATATTGAGGATTAAGTCGGGAGTGAAATATTAGGATTGATTAATGATAAGTTAAGTGATTTTACTTCAACTATACTTGATTACCCATTGATTGAAGGTGATTTACTATTTTTGGAAAGTCATACTTGAGATGCTAGACACAACTTTCTATTTTTAGAAAGTCATTCCAGAATTGTCTAAAATGAAATATTATGAAGGAAATTTGTCCCCAATCTGCCTATGAGTGGTATTTTTATTCTAGAGAATAATGATTCTGCATCCTTATTGCATACATTTCTGTGCCTCAGTAGATTGAAGACTTCGCGCCCTGATCTACTCCAAGAATCCAAGTTTCCACACCTTGATATTTTAAATATTTATGAATCTGTGCCCCCATCCTTTTATTATAGATCCAAGACTCCACGTATCTATCTTTCATGGATTTAGGACTCTGTGCCCTAATCCTTTTATTATATATCTAAGACTCCGTCTCTTTATATTTCATGGATTTAGGACTTCGCGCCTTACTTTTCATGGCTTCTCATTTACTCTACTTTGAAACTCCGCACTTCACCTTAAAGTACTGATTGTGAGCTCATACCGATTTGATGGTTCATTGGTAAGGCCTTGTTCCAAGCCCTGCATTCATCAAAATATTATAAATCAAATGAATTTCATAATTAACTTATTCACATTTTACCAAAGATTGTGTATGACTTCCACAATTATTTTGGTTCTAGAGAATAACTTCAACAACCATTAATAATTTGAACATCCTTGTTTTCAAATAACCAGGTCCCCTGTCACATCCAACTCAATACAAGATTAAGCATATATAATCATAAAAATCATGTATCATAACTTCTACATTTATTTATAATTTGAGCATCCTTGTTTGCAAATAACCAGGTCCCCTGCCACATCTTGCTTAGTACAAGATTATGCATACACAATCATATATCATCTATAATTAATAATTAGCCATATGTTCCACATAACGATGATTGTTCATGGATCTATGTGTCTCAATCTTGGATCACCATCCATGTCATACACCTATGTCCAAGCTAGGATACCAAAAGAGAAAACATCAATAATATGCTCTTAACCAAAATCAATTCTTAGACACACAACCATAGATATTATCTTAAGAATATAGAAACTAGGAGACCTAAACTAGGTCTATAGCATAGAAGCATGTACATAAGTATTTCATGAATAATCTTATATCATTACACCAAAATCATCCTCTCTAAGTGTCACAAAACTAACCTTACCAAGGTGAGACACTACATACTCCCCCTCTTGGACTAAACTTGGCCCGAAGTTTTATTATAGTCATTGGATACTATATATATATATATATATATATAATATATATATATATATATATATATATATATATTATATTATATATATAGCTTTTCTAAAAAATCCAATAGGTTGTACATGAAAGACCAAAAATACCCTTATTAATCAAGTACCATGTATAGTTATGCCATACTAAATAGATTTTAACATACATTACAATACATTCTATATCAAAACAATCATCTCACTAAGCATATTATATCTAGATACTATTATTTGACAATGATCTCACATTGCAAATTATTGTCTTTTCATTATCTAATGCATTAAGAATTCAATAATCTTTCCTATATCATTCTCTTACATTTCTATAGAAAAAATGGAGCTTGCCAACTCACAAACAACTCCCACATTAGTTGTATAAACAACAATGATGGTCCATCCCATCTCACAATAAAATTTGTATACAAGAATCATCAAATCATCCACATACAATATCCATTGAAACTATGCAACAAAACATGTCATATATATAACCCACTCTTACATCCCACTTGATTGATGTCTTCTTAATCCAAGTTTTCCCTTTTTCATTCCATAAGACACCCTTGTAATCAAAATTTTTAAGATCTACCTACAATTTTTACTAAATGTTTACTCTCTAGGAAAAATCACAATTTGAGGTTCAAGACATAATTTTTTTTTTAATTAACAAGCTAAGGTTCCATACAGTCCTCACTGACCCACTTTTATATTATAGACCATTCCTTGAATTCCCATAATCGTCATTATTATTAATTTCTCTTACTTAAGAATCAATTATGAATGACTCAGTTAGAAGATATGCATTCCAAAAACAATTAAATATATATTTTCGAAAGTGGCTTATAATCAAGAACAACTTTCGTAATTATACAAATACAATATCTATATTATTGAATTTGTCTTGATAACTATAATTCAACTTGTTTTCCCATTATAAAATCACTCATGATTTCTATTCAATAATTAATCAATTCATTTGGTTTCATGTCTTATTCCTTACTATTAATACATAAAAAAAAAAAGAAAAAAAAAGAAGAAGCTATGAAACCATACATTTCTCAAACTATGAATAATCTTGTTGATTTAAATAATATTTAGACTATCATAAAAGCATTTCTAGCTTAGAGATAAGTTTTTTTTTTTTAATGCCTCTCAGAAGATTATAACCTTTTGCAGGATTACTAACTACTCATACAACTATGTTAGAAAAATATTATATATGATAGAGAAATGCAAGAGATATAATATGTGGAAAAACAGAAACACATAAAACCAGAGAGACACAGATATACGTGGTTCACCCAGTTTGGGCTACGTCCACCCCGAACAAAACCAGTCTTCCTTTCTATTTATCCAGAAAAATAAGAGACACAACCTACATCAGATCCGCTGTAATTTCCTCTGTCTTTTCTCTCACAGTCTCACCTATCTGTTTCTCACTCTAAGATGCAATTATTTGAAAGCCTCAATACCAATTACCCTCATACAAAAGAGGAGTTCCTTCTTAGGGAAAAAAACCCTAAACTAAACATAAATTCTACCCTCAGATCATCGCGCCCTAATGAATGCGCTTAGATTGACTAGAAATTACTATACTTTTACAAGGCAATTTTACATTTGTTTTTAGCTTCGAGGTGATGCCCCCAAACCCCCACCAGGGACTGCTAGCCCCCGAACCCCCTAGCCGGGGGAGGATGAACCTGCCCTCCCCTCCCCCGAAACCCCCTGTGGGGGACAAAAGTCCCCCCCGGGCACCCCCTCGCATGGAGGGGTGTACAATCTTTCCTGGGGTATACATCCGGCTGAAACAAAGACCTCTAAATTAAGATGATAATCATGCTCCACCCCAAACAAACTATACATCCAAGCACAAAATTCCTAAATCCATCAATCTCTTCCATTCCACATATAATACAACCATCTTAGGCTTCTAAGTCATGCAAGAATTCCAATTCATCAAAATGTTATCTCACTCTCCTTTAGTTTCTCCCTCAAAAAATATCACAAGCACATATTCTTGTTAAACAAGAACTCAACTAAGCTTTTCATTAATCACATAACTTTTTTTTAAGTTCAAATAAAACAAAGTTCTCACTACATAAAATGTTTATCTTCTAAACATGTTATTCTCTTAACAATTTACAAGTTAATCACATTCCAAGAAAGCAATTCATTAAGTTCATAAACAATATGAATTTTTACTTGGTTGCTTAACTAACAATATTTTAGAGAAGTTCATGAGTTCAATCCTCATAATTTCTCTAATTAATTTGGTTAAATAGAAATCAACCAATATTCAACTAACAAAATAATTAAAGAGACTATTATGGCTTTCCTATACCTAATTTGTCTTACGCCAATAGAAAATATATTTCATCAACTTATCACAATAATCTTTTTCTACATTTCAAGAATTTGAAAATCATTTTGATTCTAACTAAATCCAACACATACAAAAAAATTACAATATTAGAGGATAGATACCTAGTTCACACTTGACTCCATATATTAGAATCAATTATTCCAAACATTCTAAACCAACTAATGGTGTTCAATATACCAATCTTAGTATCTTATTTTGTAATAAAAATAAAATAATGGATTTAAATCTCAAGCAAATTCATGTTACAAATCTCTAACCATTTAACTTTAGTTACAGATAATCAATCCTCCTTAATCACGTCTATGACGTTCCATCAAAATATTTGTGTTCATTCTAACGAGAAGAATTATTTAGCTCATAGATATATGTTAGTATGGATTCCACACCCATACCTTACCTCATAGATATATGCTAGTACGGAATCCACACCCATACATTAGCTCATATATATATAGTATGGACTCTACACTCATACATAACTTAAGGAAAATATAACCTTCAAGTGTTCCTTAAAATGGCTTCCACAACCCTTCATGTAGCAGTCATTTAAGCCTCTTGTTTATTAGGAAGGTCATACCTCAACTTAGTATTCGAGTAATTTCAGTTTATTTGATGCATAATGTCAACCCAAACTAAACAAAATAATGTCAATGAAATCATAGGAATTCCATTCTTGCTCATTAAGAATGTATTCCCAAATCATATTTTTAACACATCAAATTAGTGCACATACATTACTCTTGAATCTACATTCACAGTTAAAAGTGACATCCTTCAAAGTAACTTATGTTAATTTTCCATTAGTGTAAGTAAGCAAAGAGTCAAAATTAACATGACGAACTCAATCATCATGTTAATTGAATCTTAGCCTTACTCTTGTTACACACACCAAGGCCATCATACTATAGTTTATATTAGGCCAATATTTTTCTTGGTAGATACAATTTCAACTAGTAAAGATGGCTAGTAGGCCCATATCACATTCATAATGATGCATTAAACATATATGCAACCATCATCCACTCCACATATCTAACTCACCCATTGACAATCAAGCAATTCACATGCTTAGGTTTAAGCTTCATGAGTTTCTAAATGACATAATAATAATAATATCTATTATGCAACCAATATGCTTCCAACTCAACATACACAATAATTCAACATGCATGCAAAATAAAAATTCATACATCATCAACCTACAAGAAAACGTGTTGGCCAATTAGGCCCCAGTGTTGTAGTTGGATATGATACTATATGTAAGGTCCCACCATGCCAACCATCAATAATATATAGAAGTAAATGTCACATTGAAAACTATTACTTAATTGCGTTTTTTTGTCTTTTTATATTTTCATAATATCACTTGGCTTTCATGTAATCATGTTTCTTCACTTATTTCAATATAAGAACATAGCATAAGAAGTCAAGGATAAATTTCCCTTAAAACTAATTCCACACACATTTCCTCTCAATTTTAAAAGATGATAACATGTGCTCTTTTCATACTTATAAATGAGCTCTTAGTAAGACTGGAAATAAATTCACCATAATGTCATGTGTGAGCATTAAGCTAGATCAACCTATTTGATTTCCTAGATTATGTTAAATAAGATCCACTTATTGACTCTTGATATCATAACCACAAAAGTATGCCACAAGAACCTAAAATTTTATGCTTCTATCACCAAAATGACATATAAGGGTATGAGTATTAACTTACCTATAGCAATGTAACTGAGGGAAGAATATGCCTCTCTTCATCAATAAATATAATAAATGTGATATGTTTATGAAATGGAATAAAAAAATATATTGACCGATCATCATTTCCAAATTCATCAATTAAAAATTCTCAATCTCAATTATTAAGGTAATACTTCAATCATGAGAATTGTATAATGAATGTTGCAGCAAGAGAAACTATTATTACCAATTCAGAAGCATATTATTCTTCAAAAAGTTCCAAGTAAAACAATGGACCTCCCAAAATTGGGTAGAAATAGTTGTTTGCTACAACCACTAAGGCATAAGGCTGCACCCTTAAATACATGCATCTCAGATGAAGTTATTATCCTCATTTGCAAAAATAATTAAATCCTACAAAATTTGTCATTATAAAATTGTTTCCAACAACACCCATTTTTTATGATAAAAGTAACATTATCCTGCTAATCTATTAACACTTCAACAACTTTACTAAAATTCATTTTCACAATTATACAAAAGAATTTGCAGACATAGGAAGCTACATCAATTGAATAATATATTCATAAGTTTCTGGTACATAAAAGCTATAGTCAATGGGACATTTACTTTGTGAATTTATGCACACAAAAGCTACAGCCATTGAGGCCTTTTGACAAACCCTTTGCAAGCATGCAATATAGAACCATTAAGGCCTTTTGACAAACAATTTGCAAGCATGCAATCTACATTCATTGAGGCATTTTGTCAAACACTTTTCAAGTGTGAAATCTATAGTCACTGATACATTTTGTCAAACACTTCAGAGTAATGAATATTAGATTCTTCTTCAAGCTATTTATCTCATAAAATTCATAAACTGAAATAAAAATTTTGGCATATTAAAGCAGGGATTTTCACCCAAAAAAAAAAACTCGACAACGCACAAACACAATTGGCAGCAGCAATTTGAAAAATCACTTAGATTTATAAATCAAGTTCTGAAAATAATGTTTTTGGAATAACAATAGGGGTTACATGGCCTTGTTAGAAAATTGTATATTACAGAGCAATGAAACACATAAAATACTGCAAAAATATAAACACAGAAAACACATAAAACAAGAGAGACACAGATATACATGGTTCACCCAGTTTGGGCTACATCCACGGAGAAATAGCCAGTCCTTCTTTTATTATATTATCTAGCAAACTGAAGAGATATGATGCAGGAGCATCTAGCTGACAGGTCAAGACAAAAGGAAAGGCTGTTTGGTCTCTGAAGAGGACAGAAGAGGAATTTGTTGAGTGAACAATGTGGTTGTTTTTTTATTTGTTTATGTTGTTTAATTTAATAAAGAACAGTACATAAGAAGGTAAAGGATTAATTAGGACAATTTTTGTAAGTAACTAGTTTTATTTTCATGATAATAATGTAGGACAATAACAACTCTTGAAACTAAAAATATGTAACCAACAACAATTGGAAGAAAACAGTTCCATACAGTCATTTTAAAAAAGGAATAAAACACAATTGTAAGGTTCGACTTTTTGGGAGAGTAAGTGAAAGAAGCTAATGAAATATATCTCTGAGCACACAGACATTTCTTTCCAGCATCCTGTGATTGTTTAACTATCTACATGTCATTCTGTTGATTTCCATTAACAGTAAAAGTCTATTTGTCATTCTATTCTATAAGCAGATACATGTACATGTATTTCGAATTGCATTGATTCAAGCAAGCCTATGAAACCAAATGAATTGCAGACATAACTCAAGAACGCGTTGTAGAAACAAGACCTACAGACCTTGAACCAACAAGCATATAAATGCCGAGGAGTCCAGAACAAGTCGTATATCTCGAGCAATAAAATACAGATAAGGCACAAGCAATTACGAACAACAAATCGATTAAAATACCTAGGTATGCCTGAAGAGTAGACCAACTATTTTATTTATAAAATAAGCACGAGAAAATCTTTGTTCAGTCATACACAGTTTCAAAACCTTGTTCGAATAATTACACAATCCTTACAATAAATATTACAAGTTCGAGGATAACATAGCGTGCGGGCCTAGAGACCCTAAGGCCGAACACACAACTATTAACTAACAAGAATAACTGTGCAAGCCAATGGCTTGAGACTTCATACAGTCGACAACTTAAGAAATATTAGAAATAGGAGTTACAATAACCCAAGCCTGCGACATTGAATGCAAATGACAAGGAAAATAGAGAACGACTTTACCTGGGTCTAGCTGGAGTCTCCAATAGCCGAATTCCGAAACCCTCTAGGTCATTATACCTACAACGGCAACCATTAATCAAAGCTCATGAGTATTGAGTGGCAAAGTAAGTAAAGAACAAACGGAAGAACAAAACCTAGGCTCGAAAATTACCTGATAGAGGCAAGTTGCGGTCATGGAAGTTCATTAAGGTTACCCTACTCGCATAGGAGCAAAAACATTAGTCAACTGAGGGAAAAGAGGAGACAACTGATAGCATAGAACCAGAGGACTTACCTTTGCATCGTTGAAGAAGTCGAAGCCGAGAACTGCAATCACATCCTGTTCAAAACCGAGAGAAGACAACCAAAGACTCAACAACTGTCACCTAGAAAGATTCAAGATCGGGAAGAGTTAAATTATCCAATAAACAACTAGCGTTGGCATCGCATACAGAGAAAACACAGAGTTTAACCAGAAAACTATAGTTTCACCACAACCCACAAGAACAAGTGAAGATAAAGCAACGTGAACGAAACTAACAGTTGCAACAGAGTTTCATACCGGACGGAGGATGAAACTTTCAGGTCAAGCACCAAACAAGAGCACAATAATAGCAGAAAAATCACTTAGAAACAACCATGGCATATCAAAAACGCAAAGCTCTAAAACTCAACAAAGGTGCATGCAAATGACCATCATTAGGGTTTGATCTCCCATACTAAGGCGGGGTTGACAATCCCAAGGGTGGACACTTGTCCATCGGTTGAAGCGTAAGGTACCAATCATAAGTGCAGACTCCAAAACCAAATCAAAATCATTACAGTCAACCACCGGATGAATCAACATTACATATAATATGATTGCCATCATTCAATTCCATGTATTCATGCATTATTAACCTTGGGTAGTGTGACAAGGGTGGGCTAGACCCATCAAGATACAACCTACAGCAGATCCACTATAACGCCCTCTTCGCTCTCAATCTCCTCTCTCTTCCTCACTTAGAATACAGATCTACATAGGCACAATACAATTCCCTCATATATAGTGAGGGGTTGCCTTCTAGGGCAAAAACCCTAAATTAAACATAACTTCTACCGTCAGATCATCCACCTAATGAACGACCCAAATTGACTAGAAATTACTATACTTTTACAAGGCAATTTTACATCTATTTTTAGCTTTGGGGCCGCTACCCCCAAACCCTTTTCGGGGGACCGTTGGCCCCCGGACCCTCCAGCTCCAGCTGGAGGGGATTAGCCCCCCCAGACCCCCATGGGGGGGACAAGTCCCCCTCGCACCCCCCCGCATGGAGCGGTGTACAGTCTTTCTAGGGTATACATCCGACTGAGACTGTTGAATACAGAAGATAATCAGGCTCCACACCCAACAGGCCTCTGGGTACGAATACTCCCTAATGTTGAGCCGAGTCATAATAAAAATTCTGAGAGATTCAATTCTTTAAAACAACAAAACTTTGGATCTCATTTACCACTTTTGACCAATACATAGAATGCAAACTTTCATCTACAACTCTACATGAAAAAAGATAACCCAAAATTATGCCACTATGAGTTGTTCATTGAATTTACAAATTTCTATGTTCAGTGTATGAATTCTTGATACAAGTAATTTATCAAACATTTTACAATCTGCAAAGCTACTTCCCTTTACATAAGTTGACAAACTTATTGTAGCCACTGCTACAATTTGGAAAAGACATGGCAATCCTGAATGCTACAACTATTAATATTTTATGTCAATTAATTTTCAACAAAACAACAATAAAAACTAACTTACAATTTACTACATCTATTGAGGAGTTTCTTCAAACATTTAGTATGCAACCCTTTTTTTTAAGAGAGATGTAAGTTTCAACCAACAACCCAATTCACATGAACCAAGAACCATGTGTTAAATTGCTAAAAGGGACAATGAAATGCTATTAAACATAGAATATTAGCTTTAGATAAAGGACATGATCTACAATGGACAAAATTTCATTATAAGCAGAATTTGAAATTCTTGGCAACACATTATTTTTTTAATTCCCTGCATGTAAATTTTCATACATAGCTGCCATGAAACTGTTAACTCATTGTGGGTTAGATCATAAATAACTTTCTAAATATTTCATAAATATTCATAGTTTTGTAATAATTTAAAGTAACAATAATAAATTTAAAATCTCAACACTTTAAAACTAATAAGAAACTAAAATTTCAAGAGCATTTATACATATACTTGATTCTGTGTGTGTATGTGTGTAACTCGAAAAATATGAGAGTATGCTCCAACTCCAATGCCCTTACTAAATCATTGTGAACTATCTGGTTTTCCACCCAACCATATCGAGGGAGAACTTAACCCCCTAGAACACCCGAGCTGTAAGAGCTCACAAAAAATACCAAAATATAACAGTAGAGAGATATCCAGGGCAAGATGAGGAAGATACGTTTCACTTCCTCCCAATACCACTCATGGTCAGCTCCACCAGGTAGAGCTACTTAGTAATTTAGCTTAGTAATTTCAAATTAGTTTCAAAAGAAATTGTCTACTCTCCAAGTCTCTCCCTCTCATAATAATTTTTTTTTAAATCTCTCCAACTCTTGGTATCACAATGCACCTCTTTTTTCAAGTTAGAATACATAAGACACATATATAGGAGGAGCAACAAATTCTTGTCATAAAAGAAGAATAATATGCATGCCTTGTATTCCTTTTAAAGTAGTGTAACTCATGCCATTAAGGATAGGTATTCATTCGTTAGTAAAGGAGAGTGTAACTTATGCATTAAAGAGAGCATAAGAGGAATCTTTTATGACGTGTCTTTAATGAGTGTAAGAGGAATATGTCTTTCTTTGATGAGTGCATAAAAGAGAGTAATGTATTATTAAAAGAGAGAGAGATTTACATACAACCATGAGATTCATCAAGGAGAGAGGTGTGAAGTGATTGAGGAGAGGAAGGTGACTTGTAATTCCCTTTTAATAATAATATCATAGTCTCATAAAAGATAATAAT
Organism: Pinus taeda; assembly: GCA_000404065.3. Classification (NCBI taxonomy): domain Eukaryota; kingdom Viridiplantae; phylum Streptophyta; class Pinopsida; order Pinales; family Pinaceae; genus Pinus; species Pinus taeda. The sequence continues at coordinate 668 of APFE030555617.1, read as the reverse complement.
GATATTAATAATATTAATAATATTGAGGATTAAGTCAACATTGAACTCTTAGGATTGATTAATAATAAGTTAAGTGATTTTACTTCAACTATACTTGATTATCCATTGATTGAAGGTGATTTACTATTTTTGGAAAGTCATACTTTAAATGCTAAACATAACTTTCAATTTTTAGAAATTCACTTTAGAATTGTCTGAAATGATATTTTATTAAGGAAATTCATCTCTTAGCTACCCATGAGTGGTATTTTTATTCTGGAGGATAGGGATTCCACATCCCTATTGCATACATCTTCGTGCCTTAGTAGATTGAGGATTTCACGCCCTGATCTACTCCAAGGATCCAAGATTCCACAACTTGATCTATTAAATATTTAGGACTCTGCATCCCAATCCTTTTATTATATATCCAAGGCTCCACGTCTTCATCTTTCATGGATTGAGGACTCCACTCCCGAAGCCTTTTATTATATATCAAAGACTCTATGTCTTTATCTTTCATGGATTTAGGAATTCGTGCCCTAGTTTCCGTGGCTTCTCATTTATTATACTTCGAAACTCCACACTTCACGTTAAGGTATTGATTTTGAGCTCATACATGTGTACAAAAATGACCTGCATACAAATTCTAAAAACAAAAAATAAACAATAGTGAGAGCATAAATTAT
>APFE030555614.1:1265-14151 GCA_000404065.3 Pinus taeda | reverse complement strand
CATAAATTTAGGATACGGTTTTAAATGACCGCCCTTCTGATAAAGCAAAACTATTGCTAAAAATTGAATCTAATTCTGAACCATTTCTATATTTGCTCCTTAGTGCTGCAAGCATGCAACATTCGCCTGGGAAGAGTCGGCTGGTTGCCTTCCACTTTCGTTTGAGCTATGAAAATAGAAATAACAAGCATTGGCACCACTTTCTGGTAAACTAGAAGATATTTTCGAGAATCTTCCTCTGGCTGGGTGTATTCACTGCGTGTATACTTGGTAATGACTCATATTTCTCTCAAACTAATTATGCTTTTGCTATTTCGGTTTCCGACCTTGCGAATGACTGAACAAGTTAGGGACTTTACTCTCTGAATAATTTTCTGCATCAAAAACTGCCTCCGTCCTTTGTTCCAGGCTTTTCTGGTGCGTAAGCTTCAGGGTTTTTTGTAAACATGCTGCTTTTGTGTGCCTTTCACTCTGAGCTTTAGATGGCCTATTGACATCAGCATCTGTTGAGTGATACTCTGGAATCTGTGGTCCTATCGCATGCGGCATCCGTTTCTGAAGGGATCTCTTCTCTGTTCTCCGAGCATTGACGTTTTTCCCTTTTCCTTAGATGTTTCATGCACATTGCTTCATGTTATTTCCTGTCTTATAGTTCACGCAAAGGAAAAGAGTAATGATAATAAAAATTGACATGAAAGCTTTAAGTTCTTATGAATGCATAATTATGACACTCATAGCGAACTGACTCTTCGAAAAACACAAAACTGTCCTTCCTGAATACTTTGGCGTACAATCATTAATTTCTTTTAAGGTGCGCACTCAATTTTGGTTAACGGACAGCTTTCCTTGAATACTGCACCGAGGAAAATTCGTGATGGGTGATTTCTATGACTCGCATCACAGCATCGCAGATCGCAGCATCGCAGTATCACAGTATCGCAGATCGCATTTAGTCATTCAATCATTGTGTGCTGCTTACGCGATGTTGCGATATGCGACGTCGCATGTCGGCCGTCGAAGATTTCTTAAGTTTTTTCATTTAAGAGCGCTTCATAATGAATGTGATGCGATTAATTTCGCGTCACTTCTTCACAGTTTATTATGCTCATAAGAAAACGTTTCATTCTTTACTCGCGATGTGATAAAGTTTTAAGGAGTTGAATAATTTTCATAAAATGTTTGTTTGGATTTTTTAGTAAGGGTCCCCATTTGCTTGGTGTTATTGCTAATATCAAACAAAGAGGGGGGTTGTTGGTGGCCACAACAGGTGGAAGTCCACAACTGAGTGCACAGACCCCTATAACTGTGTGCACAGGGCAGATAGAGACTATAATGAACTTGAGATATCAAGAAAGAGAATTATTCTACAATCATTGTGTATTTTGTCTCTGTTTAATGCATCTGATTATATTATGTTACAATTTGGGTTTACATTATAATGCTTATTTGATGCACGAATGTATTTTATTATATCTATTAATTGAATGCAAGAAAGAGTAAAGGATTATACAAAGGTAACTGTAAATGAGTGGTAGATTAGGTAACACTTAAGATAACTTGGGAACCTTTAAAATAATGCAGTCATAGAGGTGCGTAAGTGCCTGGACCTTAGGATAGGGCTACACGAAGATTAGTCGAGTACCTTTGTGGAGGTAATGAAGGATGAAAGAGAAGGAACATCGATAATCCCTAAAGGCTTATCAATCTGCATGAAGGCAGGATCATGATGTATAGACCGACATCATGACCATCTCAGGGTGCGGAAACTTGGTGCCTACATCCCCCCATACTTCTTTGGGTGAGACATTGGCCTGCACTCTGTGGGCTGATGCCAAAAGGGATCATGAAAACTCATGCATTTCAGATTCGAATGAAGAATTATAGCATTGGAAGAACCTGCTACATGAAGTCTCGACATTGCGTTGTAATATGATGACCAGATCTTTGCACCGTATGTCATCCGAAGTCAAGCATCTTCCTCATTATGATGGGCAAACTGATGTTTATTTCTTTTTGGATGCATTTGAAAGAGAAGTACCAGAGAAACATTGCTTTCAGGCCTTGGACTAGGTACTGTGCAATATGTCTGCAAGATGGTGGGGTATGCACAAGGATAGTTTCAGTGATTGGAGCAACTATAGGAGGAGGATGAGAATACATATTGATGAGATTTGGTTATCCAAAGATCTTGATGAGCGATCACAGTAGACACTTCCTTAATGAAACAATCAGCGCGTTGACAGAAGCATTTCAGGTGTATCATTAGAAGAACACACTTTATCACCTGTAGGCCAATGGGATGGTGGAATAATTCAATAAAATACTAGAACGCATTGACAAAGGTCTGTAATGCTCAGAGTAGTGATTGGGATATGCGCGTACCAGTGGTGCTAGGCACCTAGAAAAGGAGTTGTGAGAAGTTGATTGCGCAAACGCCTTTCAAACTTGTGTATGGCATAGAAGTTGTGATTTGAATGGAATACATTGTACCTAGTTTGTGCATAGTGGCACTCACAAGAATGGCAAACTATGGAGCCTTGGAAGAGAGGCTCATGCAGCTAGAAAATCTTGAAGAGGACCGTTTTCTATCTGGATTTCATCAATAAGTTCAAAAGGAGCGTGAAAAGGCATGGTACGATCGACACATTAAGCTATGCACCTTCCAGGTAAATGATCTAGTTTTTCTATATGACAACAAGTTTGATAAATTTCTAGGAAAATTTAGGATGCACTGGCTAGGGCCCTATGTCATCAAAGAGATTACAGATAGTGGAGATGTTCAGTTGGTTAAATTAAATGGGGAGCCCTTCCCAGGAAAAGTGAATGGTAGACAATTGAAGCCATACACTGGTGATCTGACTAGGTGACTATATGAAGGAAGCACAGTCTTAGCACTCCAAGCAGCTGAAAGGAGGCGTGGGACTATAAAATACACTGCCTGGGTTGGGGAACTGTGAAATGAAGGAACTGCATGGAATGAAGAGATGTCATAGAGACCACACGGGCATGCAAAAGGTTGTGCTACCTGGGATGAAGCTGTGCAGGTCAGCTAAAAAGTGGTCGTTAAACTCATTGTTCATGATTTAATGACAGAAAAATGGCAAAAATGGGGCAAGGGGCGGGGGGGGGGCATTTAAGACAAAATTTATGGGCAAGATACTTGAAAATATACCACCAATATAGCATTAATGAATTGATTTTTGGGCGAAAAGTCCATTTTGAATTGAAAATGGTCTATAAATTACATGTGGCAGCCCAACGAAGAACACTTGCCATTTTGAGCATAGAGTTTTTTAGCTCTCAGATGTGTATGAACCATGAATTCTTTGAAGCTCTGATGTCGAGCCTGATAGAAACTATAGATATTAGGGAAACAGTGACAGTCGAAGGTGTTGTGCCAGAGGTTGCTACAGAAGCTAAGGAAAGTGCTTCGAAGGTTGCAGAGATACCCAAGTCGCAACGGTCGCCTAGACAAAGGCCTACCCAGACCTAGGAAGGCATGAAAGGAAAGAAAGGAAAGTAGGTCGCGACACCACTGGTGCATGCGTCACCTAGGAGAAACTTGCCGAAGGACATGCCCACCACTCAGGAAAAGGGAAAAGCCATTAACCTGGAACAGGAGGAGGAAGAAATTAGGGATATCCCAATGGGCAATGAGGATCTTGGAATCAACACGGAGGACATTGAAGTTGAGGTGTCTGACCTCATTACTAAATTTCTTGAGTACGTCCCTCCATGTAGGGGCAAGGCCAAGATGCCTAAAGACATTGATGAGAGCAAGGTCACCTTACACACACCTCTGCTGCTAGATAATATTATTTTGAAAGGAACGTGCTTCGCATGGATTCCAATGTTGAAATTGGAGGACTGGGACTTAGCTGATACCAAGCGATTCCCTTACTTGGCGATAGACTAGGTGATGCATTGCATCCTCCATAAGACCACTAGGGTGACCAAGTTGGAACCACGGAAGTGGCTCAAAGGAGTGGATAAGGCAGGCCTGCTCAACCTACTATGGGTAACGCACTACAATCGCACACCCATTGCCTTGTTCATCAAGCAGCTGTTGTGCTTGGTGCATGATGGGTGTCTATGGCTAGACGAGCCAATACCCATCACTGGTAGGCTGATCCACAGAATCACTAGGTTGCCATATGCAGGGAAGAATCAGGCTATGATGTTTGGTGGAAAGGCGGGCGAATTGGCCCTCGTGGAGGCCATGAAGAAGGAGTTTGGATTAGTAAAGAAGCCACGCGGCTACGCAATTACAAGTATTTTTGACCCTGTAGTCAAAGTGGCCACACAAATATTGGCAAGCAATGTCATGTGAAAGTGTCGCCCTGATGAAGTACCGACACCCATCGTAGCTCTAGTGGCCCAATGCGCTGAGCGTGTTTAGTTTAATTGGGCATGCTACCTCTGCAGTGAGTTCCTCATGAACTATCGTGAGGCATAGGATCTCAGCAAGACCTTCCACTATGTGTGGCTCTTGGAGTCCATCGTGCTAGTAGCCTAGGAGCTACCTAAAGACAAACAATTTCCCTCGGTCATGCCAGACCTGCCTGAGGCCACGAAGTATGCTTCACTATGGGAAACTAAGGGTCCTCATTGGATGAAGGATGGCAAGATCTTTTGGATCTTGATGGAAATGAACGTGCACATGGCCATCAACCGCAAGTTGTAGTTGTCTGCTACTATCTTTGATAAATTGCAACCATACATGGAGTTTAAGCTTGATTTCCACCATGTATCCATAAGGCCGTGAAAGGACCTCGAGAATAAGTGGCATAACTTTCCCTACATAGCTATAGATGATGTGATTCAAGTGGTTATTGACACCTGGCCAACAAAATGACACACTGCCTTAGACTTAACTGCAAGATCTAGCAAGATAGTCGCACAATGGAAGAAGGATGAAGCTAAGCTAATGATAGAGTAGCTGGCTGAGAAAAGGAGGAAGGAGGCTAAGGATAAGGCTAGCATAGACTGTGCTGCCACACAAGAGACAGGTGGACATACAGGAGGAGAGGAGCATGGCTCTGACAAAGAGATGTTGCCCTCCCCAGAAGAAGAGAAAGAAGAGGATGATCCGATAGAACAATGAGGAGAGGACCCACAAACATCTCCATTCCATATCAAGCCTCTAAGGGGACAAGAGAAAGTAGGGCCATTGAATAAGTCCAAGGCTAGCAAGATGTCCATGGACCCAATCACCCTAATAGAGGGGGATCTAAATGACATTGGGAATAAAGTGCTGGATGCCACTGCGGAACTGCTGTAGTAGTTTGAGTAGTAACAGTAGTAGGCGTTGGGGGCCATTCATGTGAATATACGAGAGTGGAAGATTTGGGCAACACAGACCAGTGTGACATCCATAAGTTTGGCCATTGGTACTTCAGAAGCCATTGGGATGCTGCGTGCGAAGGACTTCCAAGCCATAGTGATGCAAAATGGAGCACTAACAACAGAGACCAAATTTGATTGGCCTACTACCAGTGCACTCAAGGGAGTAGGGCTGAACTTGGTAGTGCTTCCCAGTGAGGCACTCCACCTGCTACAGGATGGGGTGATCACAAAGCTAAGGGCCTGCGAATAGCCCACTTTGCAGGTGATTAGCTAGTAGAAGATCAACAATACTCAGATGGGCATGTGGAAAGACTCTGCCCTCACATCCATGATGGAACTCACTAACACAAATGAGCGCATGACTAAGGCCGTGCAGGAAGCATGTTGAATGGTCCTAGAGTTGGCCATTCCTACGGATGAGTCAGTAGATGTGTGTGTTCACAAACTTGCTATGAGGGTGCGCGATGCCAACACAAAATTAACAAAGGTTCAGTTAGAGCTAAACCTCCAAATTGCAGAATTGCAGTTGAGGGCCCAACCTTCAACCCCACTGGAAGTCAAGCAACATTGCGTGACTACCATAACTGAGGCAATAGCAACAGTAGAAAGTGCAGTGGTGGACTGCACAATGCTTTTTGAAGAGACGTTCGAAGTACTAACCAGCCTACAAGAATACCATACTATGCAGAGGTGGGAAATAGAGGTGCGAGAGTTGCAGAAGCATTACGATGAGGTAAAATGGGTAGCGCATACTATTTCCTCACACAGAGACTCATGAAGCTACGGGAGGCGAAGGCATTGAATGAGCAGGTAGATGCAGCTCAGCACAAAGAGGTAGTGTTGAAAGCATGCTTGAAGCCTTGGTTGGACGAGGCCTACTTGATCACAACGTCCATTGAAGGCAAGCTGGCTAATCTATAGGAGACTTAGCAGAAGCTTCAGGCTAATAGTGCAGGGCCAACAACAGAGCATTTGGTCGAGGAAATAAAGCATGTGGTTTCATAGTACACCCTCGAAATCATCTAGGTCGAGTTGGAGTGTCTTTGCGCCAAGATATTTGGGTCCATAGAGTAACTTGAGGGTGAATCACCATGTTTGTGTTGGGGGGATGTTGGGAATGAGTTCCTCCAAGAGCCAGTTTTAGGGCTGAAAGCCCATGTTTTGGGGAAGAAGGCCGAAATTTTGTAATAAAGATGTAAAGTATCCACATTTTGTGGTCGCGGAGCGTGAAGAGGTCAAAGGGTTGTCCACCCTTGTTTTTTGAAGTATCATGTTGGCTGTAAAGATCTACCCATGTTCCATGGACCATGGGATTATATAAAAAGGGAGTCTTAGAAGAGTCTAAGAGAAGAGAAGGAATGAAAAGAAGGATTTTGGGTAAGAAGTTCTAAGTGTTCTCAAGTCTTAACATAGGTAGAGGCTCTGCAACTGAGTGCGCAAAGGCCTAGGGTGGAATTATGTAGTGGAGAGTTTGAACCCCTGCGACTATGTGCACAAGGCAAATAGAGACTATACTAAACTTGAGATATCAATAAAGAGAATTATTCTACAATCACTATGTATTTTGCCTCTATTTAATGCATCTAATTATATTATGTTATGATTTTGGTTTACATTATAATTCTTATTTGATGCGTGAATGTATTTGATTATATCTATTAATTGAATTCAAGCAAGAGTAAAGGATTATGCGAAGGTAACTGTAAATGCATGGTAGATTAGGTAACACTTAATATAACTTGGGAACTTATACAGTAACGTAGTCATAGAGGCGCGTAAGTGCGTGGACCTCGGGTTAGGGTTGCGCAAAGATCAGTCGAGTACCTTTGTGAAGGTATTGAAGGACAGAAGAGAAGGGACATTAATAAGCCCTAAAGGCTTCTTGATTTGCATGAAAGCAAGATCAGGAAGTATATACTGACATCACGATCATCTCAGGGTGCGGAAACTTGGTTCCTACATCCCCCCATAGTTCTTTGGGTGAGACTTCAGTCCGCGCTCCATGGGCTGGTGCGGAAAGGGCCAATAGTGTAGGGATTTGCTTGGTTGACTAACGCTGAACCTAGGTCAGGATGCATCAAACCCACATCTACCCATAGAGATCTTCAAATGAACTCATCTTCAAGTATTCATAATACCCAATATTATGTGCAAACTATAACAAGGTAATATAATCCTCCTACTTCCTTTGTTGATGCATGACATACATCCTCAACATATCCTCAAGAATCTTGTTGAGCCTTTATGCATGCCCATTTTTTTGCCAATGATAAGTGGTACTAAAAGCTAAATTTGTCCCCAAAATTTCGAAAAATCCTTAGAAAACTTGGAAGTGAACTCAGTATCTCTATCAAATATGATCTTCTTGGGAAATTTATGAAATCTCACTATATCCCAAATGAAAATTTGAGCTACCTCGCTAGATGAATTTATAGAATTAACTGCAATGAAGTGGACTACCTTACTTAATCTGTCAACCACACCCACAATATAATCATGCCACTTTGATGTCCTTAGAAAAGCTTTAATGAAATCAATGAAAATGGCTTCCCAATTCCACTTTGGAATCAAAATCAACTAAACCACATGGGTGCTTACACTCTCATTTTACTTGTTCACAGTCCAAACATCTCATAACAAACACAACAACCTATTTCTTCAAGTTCAGCCAACGATAGAGCTTATTAATGGTTTGCAATTTCTTATCATACCCCAGGTGACCTAAATATGGATTAGCATGAAACTCCCTCAACATAAGCTTCTTGAGCTCACTATTGTATAACACATAAATCTTGTTCCTAAATTTGACCAAGCCATCTGCTATGAGATGATACTCCACATATTAGCACTTTAACCATGTTGTTTCAACATGTGCCTCCTGTTCGTACCTATCATCATGTTGTCTTGCCCACGAGATCAACTTCTACAAGTCTGTCTCATAAGAAATCACTTGTGCAATGTGATTGACTTGCAATCTCCTACTAAGAGAATCTGCGACCCTATTCTCCTTGCCCTTAATGTACTTGATCTCAAATTTAAACTCAATGATGTTAGCCAACCATCTAGATCGTTTTGAATTTAGATTGGGTTTGTCAAAAAAATACCTCATCCCAATCTGATCACTCATTATGAAGAATCTCATGCTAGGAAGATAATGTCTCCACATCTTCATTGCATGAATGATAATTGCCAACTCAAGATCGTGAGTCACATAGTTCTGATCATTCTCATTCAACTTCCTTGACTCATAGAATACTACATTTACTTATTACATCAAGACTCCACCAAGTCCTCTTTTGCAAGCATTTGTACAAACCACAAACTCTTTATCTAAACATGAAATCTTCAAGACCAGAGCATTTGTAAGAAAATTCTTCAATTACTCAAATTTACCTACACACTTCTCAGTATATTCAGACTTCTTACCTTTCCTCTATAAAAATGTAATAGGATAAGAAATCCATGAGATGTTTTTGACGAACCCTTTGTAATAACATGTTAATCCCATGAATGATTTGACCTCATCCACATTCCTTGGAGCTATCCATTCAATGATAGCTCTAATGTTTTATGGGTCCACTGTTATACCTTCCTTGTAAACAACATATACCAAGTAATGAAATTCAATCTGAAATAAACTATATGTGCTCAGATTATCATACAACTAATTCTCTCTCAACAATATTAACACTGCTACCAGATGCTTTGCATGTTCTTTCTCATTCTTAGGATATATCAATATATCATCAATGAATACTATCACAAATATTTCTAGATAAGGACGCAACACACTACTCATCAAACACACGAAATTAGTTCGAGCGTTAGAATGGAAAAATAAAAGTACCACGAACTCATAATGTCAATACCTCTTATAGAATGGGGTCATGTCGATTTCCTCTTCCTTGATGCATACTTGATGATATCCTCATCTCAAATCAATCTTTGAGAAAACTATTTATCCCTTGAAATGATCAAACAAATCATCGATCCATGACAAATAATACATGTTCTTAATCGTCACCATGTTCAACTACCTATAATGAATGCACAACCTGAGAGTACCATCCTTCTTCTTTACAAACAATACTAGTTCACGCCAAGGCAATACACTTGGCCTAATGAATCCCTTATCAGGCATTTCCTTTAGATGCAACTTCAATTCCACCAACTCTGAAATGCTCATCGTGTAAGGTGCATTCAATGCTGGTGCTATTCCTAGCATCAACTCAATAGAAAAGTCCACTTCCCTATGAGGCGGTAATTGTGAGATCTCTACCAGAAATACATCCTAAACCTATTGCAAACCTGGATACCTCTTCAATACTTCAACATCCTCAACATCTTTTCCTTTGCCACTGGAATACGAATTGCAAAAGAAACACACCCTTTCTTGATACTACACTTTTACTACATAGATGTAACCATTCTCACTGACGTAGGCTTCTTCTTACCCTATAATAGTCTCCTCTCTCCATCATCATCTAGGAATTCAATATGATTTCAATAGTAATATACCTTAGTCCTATGAATGTACAACCAATCCATACCCAACAACATACTATATGAACCTAAAGGAAGCACAATTAGATGTCTTTATGTAGACATAACATTAAACTCCAATGCACAAGATCTCACCCAAAGATGAACTATTTTCTTGGTACCTATAGCCAACCGCACCAAACAAGATTCTACATGTGTTTATTTATTCAAGCAACACATATCCACCATGTGAGGACTGATATAACTATAGTTAGATCTAGGGTCAATTAAAATAGAAACAACTTGATCACAAATTTCTGTAGGTTTTAACCCCGTACAGAAATTACCTGCATACGAATTCTAAATCACAGGAAAAATAAAAATGCGAGAGCATAACACATAAAACACATATACACAGAGATTTCCCATTTGATCCCAAAACCGGGACTACTATCTTGATTTTTCATTATGTTCCTTTCAATGTTACAATACATATTTATACATGCCGAAGCATCCAATACCTTGGACCGAAAACCATCGCGTCCAAAACCATGGACCGAAAACCATAGGTAGGTTCGCCCAACCTAATATCGGGTTCAAAAATTTTTTTCCCGGGGCACTGTCCCAGACCCCATAGAGGGGGGCTACTCGGCCCCCTCAAACCCCCCGGAGAGGGCGGGCTACCGCCCCCCATGTGACTCCCCCACTGCGCAATCGGTGTAACGAAGGTAAGTCGTGGAAAGAATATAACACAACCCAACAATCTCCCACTTGTTTTTTTTCTTTCCACAGGGGGCCATAGGAGAGCTTAGTCATTTTTCCAGCCCTGAAACGCCCATTGTTTCTCTACGCCAAGAGAACTTCTCGGAGCTCACAGATTTTGTCAATTCATCTGAAGTATTCTTCAAAGTGTCCACCTTTACCAAAAACACCTTTTTGTCTTCTATCATATCCCTCACAAAGTGATATGAACATCAATGTGCTTTGTCTTTGAATGATATGCAGGGTTCTTTGCCAAGAAAATTGCACTTTGGCTGTCACAGTCTATCCTTATAGCTCCCTGTACTAACCCCATACTTGAACACAATCTCTACAACCAAACTGCTTCCTCTCTTGCATGAGTGGCTGCCATGTATTTTGCCTCTGTAGTGATAGTGCCACTATAGATTGTTTCTTACTCATCCAACTGACTGCACCTCCAAATAGGTTAAACACATACCCACTTGTAGATCTTCTCTGATCCAGATCTCCAGCCCATTCTGCATCAACAAAGCCACGAATATCCAACACTCTGTCCAATCCTGGTCTTCCTTGGTAGCAAACCATAATCACTAGTGCCACGCAAATACCTGAAAACCCGCTTCATTGCTGTCCAGTGCTGCTTCCCTGGTTTTGACATAAACCTGCTCAATACTCCCATTGCATGCGCAATGTATATTCTAGTACAGACCATTGCGTACATCAAGCTACCGACTGCACTTGCATATGGAACACGGGACATGTCCTCTTCCTCTTCTTGTGTCTTGGGACACTGTTCAGCAGATAACCTCACACCTACAGGAATAGGAACCTTTACCGGTTTACTATCCTGCATTTTAAACCTCTACAGTATTGTCTCGACATACTTCCTCTCGTTTAACCAGAGCTTCCTCTTTGCCCGATCTCTTTTAATTTCCATGCCCAAAATATAGTTTGCAGCACTGAGATCTTTCATGTCGAATTTGGAGGACAATAGGGTCTTCAAATCCTGTATAATTTCTTTTTCATTTCCAACCAACAACATATCATCCACATACAAGACCAGATAAATAACACGGTCACCAATTATTTTAAAATACACACAATGATCTACTTTACTTCTGGTGAAGCCAAGTCCCCGTATAAATGTATCAAATTTCTGATACCACATCCTTGGTGACTGTTTTAACCCATATAGAGACTTTTTTAACTTGCACACTAGTTCTTTCTTACCCTTCACCGCAAAGCCTTCAGGTTGCTTCATGTAGATTTCCTCTTCCAAATCCCCGTGAAGAAATGTTGTCTTCACATCCATTTGTTCTACCTCAAAATCAAAAGCATCAGCAACATTTAAAAGTGATCTAATAGGAGTACCTTGGCAACAGGAGAAAAAATATCACCAAAATCAATTCTCGGCACCTGGGAATAACCTTTTGCTACCAACCGAGCTTTGTATTTCTCCACCTTCCCTTCTGCATTTGTCTTCTTCTTGAACACCCATTTGCTGCCAATGGGTTTCCTTCCAGCCGGCAACTTCACCAGATCCCAAGCCTCATTTTTGTGCAAAGATGCCATTTCATCAACCATGGCCTCTTTCCAGAGTTTTCCATCCTTTGAATCCACTGCTTCTTCACAGTTCTGGGATCATCATCAGTAACAGACAAAGCAAAGTTTGAACGGAAAGCAGATGGACTATAGCTTTCTGGCTGCCTTCTTTCTCGAGCTGATCTTCTCACAGCCGGAGTTTGTGGCTCTTCATCTTCTGATTCCTCCCTCTGCTACAGAGTCTGATTTTCCAACTTTAGTTCAATCTAATCTTCTCACAGGTTCCTTTGGTTGGACTTTCATGTTTAATAACATCTTTCACCTCTTGAACACCAACAATCCTTCGGACCTGTAACACACCTTCCTTGTTACTGGGTTCCAAAGCTATAACCCTTTAAACCATCCTTATACCCAATAAAGATGCACTTTTCAGATTTACTATCCAACTTGGTTCATTTCTCCTTTGGAACATGTACATATGCATCACATCCAAATACCTCAGATGTGAAAGAGAGGGTTTCTTACCAGTCCATACTTCTTGTGGAGTCTTATCCTCCAACGCTGATGAAGGTGACCTGTTGACCAAGTAACATGCAGTATCAACCACCTCTGCCCAGAATTCCTGTCCTAACCCAGCACCACTGAGCATGCTTCTTGCCCTTTCCATCAACGTCTTGTTCATTCTTTCTGCGACTCCATTTTGCTGAGGTGTATATGGAGTAGTCTTCTGCCGTGCTATACCACAGTTCTTACAAAATTCTTCAAATTCCTTGCT
>APFE030555613.1:64473-76770 GCA_000404065.3 Pinus taeda | reverse complement strand
GTCGCCTTCAACATTTCGAAGGAAACAATGACAGAGGGTTTGATTAAGGCGTTGGAGCAACTATATGAAAAACCCTGGGCCTCAAACAAGGTATTTCTTATGAAACGGTTATTTAATATGAAGATGTCGGAAGGTGGATCTGTTGCAGATCATTTAAATGATTTTAATACTGTTACAAGTCAGTTATTTTCTGTAGGGGTAAACTTTGATGATGAAGTTAGAGCTCTGTTATTCTTGTGCTCATTACCAGAAAGTTGGAATGGTTTGGCAATGGCCATTAGTAACTTTGTTTCTGGATCTAGTACTTTAAAGTTTGATGATGCTGTCAGTGCTATCCTTAGCAAGGAAATGTGACGGAAAAGCTCCGGTGAGACATCGGGAAATGCTTTGAGTGCAGAGTCTAGAGGAAGAAAAATTGAAAGAGGAAAGAGCTCAGGATATCGCAGTAAATCAAGGAAAGGCAGATCCAAGTCCAGATCAGGGATAGTGTGCTGGAAATGCGGAAAGAAAGGACACCTAAAGAAAGACTTTAGATTTCAGAAGGGAAAAGAAGGAGATTCACAGCAAGAAAACAATCATGAAGCAAATGTGACAGGTGAGGTGTTACAAGATGCTTTGATTCTTTCTTTCGAAAATATTATTGATTCCTGGGTGGTAGATCTAGGGGCCTCATTCCATGCCACACCTGATAAGAAATACTTTCATGACTATGTTCAAGGAGATTTTGGACAAGTTCGTTTAGGTGATGATAAACCTTGTAAAATTGTTGGAATGGGTAAGGTTCTTGTAAAACAGCAGAATGGAAACCAATGGATACTAAATGAGGTAAGGCATGTTCTAGATCTAAAGAAAAATATGATTTCAATAGGGCAGTTAGGCGGTGAAGGTTGTGTGACAACTTTCACAGATAAAGCTTGGAAGGTCACCAAAGGATCCTTGGTAATAGCAAAAGGCAAAAAGGTTGGTATATTGTATTTATGCAATGGTATTTCTAACTCTGTTAATGCTTTAACTTCCAAAGGAGTAGATGCAGCATTATGGCATCATAAGCTTGGACAAATGAGTGAAATGGGGATGAAAATTCTTCACTGAAGGAATTTTTTGCCGGGTTTGAAGAATGTTGATTTGGACTTCTGTGAGAATTGCATTTATGGAAAACAGAAGAGACTCATATTTCTTAGAGTTGGGAAAGAAAAGAAGAGAGAAAAATTAGAGCTTGTGCATATAGATGTATGGGGACCTGCTCAGGTATCATCTCTCGTTGGCTCTCGTTATTATGTTACTTTTATTGATGATGCAACTAGAAAAACTTGGGTTTATTGTATTAAGAATAAATCTGATGTATTTGAGAATTTCAAGAAATGGAAAGCTTTGGTTGAGATTGAGACAGGAAAGAAATTGAAGTGTCTTAGATCAGACAATGGAGGTGAATATTGCAGCAGAGAGTTTGATAGGTACTGTTTAGAGCATGGAATTCGCAAAGAGAATACAGTTCCAAGAACACCACAAGAAAATGGTGTGTCAGAAAGGATGAACATGACAATCATGGAGCGTGCAAGGTGCATGAGATTGCATGTAAGATTGCCTTTACAGTTTTGGGCAGATGCTGTAGATACTGTTGTTTATCTAATAAACAAGGGCCTTCAAGTTCCTTGGATGGTGGTGTTCCAGAGGAAGCATGGACAGGTAAAAAGGTAAACTACTCTATTTTAAAGCCTTTTGGTTGTGAGGCCTCTGTCCATATTGATAAAGAAAATAGAACAAAGCTTGAAGCAAAGTCAAAGAAATGTACCTTTATTGGATATGGTGTTAATGATTTTGGTTATCGCTTATATGATTATGAAAATCACAGAATCATTAGGAGCAGAGATGTAATATTCAATGAAAAGGTCTTGTATAAGAATCAGTTGCAGGAAAAGAAACGGGAAGAAGAAAACAAGGAATACACAGTTCTTGATGAAATCACTGAAAAGGTAAAGGTGCCTAAAAATAATAATAATCAACAACCACAACAGCAGCAACCACCGCAACAGCAGCAGGCACCCCAAACACCTGAAAGCGGTGTTAGAAGATCTACCAGGATAAGTAGACCCCCTGAACGATACTCTCCTTCATTATATTATTTATTGTTGACTGATTCCGGTGAACCCGAATGTTATGAAGAAACAATGCAGGTTGAAAGCAGGAAGAAGTGGGAGGTAGCCATGGAAGAAGAGATGGACTCCTTAATGCATAACCAGACTTGGGATTTAGTCAGGTTGCCTGCAGGAAAAACTACATTGAAGAATAAATGGGTTTATAGGTTGAAGGAAGAAGATGGAGGAAAACAGAGGTAAAAAGCTAGACTTGTGGTGAAGGGGTTTGCACAGAAGAAAGGTATTGATTTTGATGAAATATTTTCTCCTGTTGTTAAAATGACTTCAATAAGAACTATTCTAAGTCTAGTAGTCGCTGAAGATTTGCATCTTGAGCAGTTAGATGTAAAGACAACCTTTCTCCATGTGGATTTGGAGGAAGAGATATATATGTAGCAGCCATGAGCATATGAGGTAAAAGGGAAGGAGAAACTAGTGTGCAAGATGAAGAAGAGCTTGTATGGCTTAAAACAGGCTCCAAGGCAGTGGTATCTAAAACTTGACAAGTTTATGTTTGAACAAGGTTATACTAGATATCACTTTGATCATTGTGTTTATCTGAAAAAACAAAATGATGGTAGCTATATTATGTTGTTATTGTACGTAGATGACATGATTGTTGCAAGGTCTAACATGCAGGAAATAAATGTGCTCAAAATAAAATTGGCAAATTCATTTACAATGAAGGATTTGGGAGCTGCAAAACAAATCCTTGATATGAGAATAACTAGAGACAAAAAAATCGCAAACTAACAATGTCTCAGAATGAGTACATACAAAAGGTGTTGAAAAGATTTAATATGCACAATGCAAAACCAGTTAGTACACCTTTTGCTAGCCATTTTAAACTTAGTAAAGAAATGTGCCCAAATACCCAAGAAGGCATGGATTATATGTCTAAAGTTCCATATGCATCAGCAGTTGGAAGCTTAATGTATGCAATGGTCTACACAAGGCTTGATATTGCACATGTAGTGGGAGTTGTAAGCAGGTACATGAAAAATCCAGGAAAGGAACATTGGATGGTAGTGAAATGGATTCTCAGATATTTGAAAGGGAGCACAAATCAAGCATTATGCTTTGGTGCTTCAAACATTTCTCTACAGGGATATGTTGATGTAGATATGGCAGGTGACAGAGATAACAGGAGCAGAACTACAGGATATGTATTTATTATAGGTGGAACAACTGTCAATTGGGTTTCAAAAATCCAAAGTGTTGTTGCACTTTCAACAATAGAAGCAGAGTATGTTGCTGCTACAGAGGCTAGTAAAGAAATGATTTGGTTACAAAGGTTTATGGGTGAATTGGGTAAGGAGCATGACATGGGCACCTTATACAGTGATAGCCAAAGTGCCATTCATCTTGCAAAGAACTCAACATTTCATTCTAGGACTAAACACATACAAATCAATTACCATTTCATATGATTAGTGTTGGAAGATGGAGAGTTGAAGCTGGAAAAGATACACACTAGCCAAAATCCTGCAGATATGCTAACAAAAGTTGTAACCAGGGAGAAACTGAGAATATGCTGAGTTTCAATTGGTCTTCAAGTTTGATGAAGAATATGAGAAACAGACAGGTCCAAAGAGGAGCCATTGTCCAGCAAATGAAGCAGCTATGGAGTTGTTATAATCAGTCTCCAAGTGGGAGATTGTTGGGTGTGGAGCCTGATTATCTTCTGTATTCAAAGATATTGCCACATTAGACCCTAGTTCGAAATGGGGCAGCAACGCTGCCCGTAAAATATTTGTTGCAAGGGGGGTCCAGGGAGGGCGAATGCAACCTTTGGGGACCCCCCCCCCCTGGCGGGGTGTTTCGGGGGTAGTGCCCCCAAAGCCAAGAATAGATGTAAAATTTTCTTGTAAAAGTATAGTTATTTCTAGTCAATCCGGGTTGTTCATTAAGTTGAGATATGACGGTAAAAGTTATGTTTAATTTAGGGTTTTGTTTCCCTAGAAGGAAAACCCTCACTATATATGAGGGAATTGTATCGAATCTATGTAACTCTATATCCTGAGTGAGAAAGAGAGAGGAGATTGAGAGCAAAGAGGGTGTTACAACAGACCTTCTGTAGGTTGTATCTCTTCAGTTTGCTAGATAATATAAAAGGAAGGACTGGTTGTTTCTTCGTGGATGTAGCCAAAACTAGGTGAACCACGTATATTTGTGTCTCTCTTGTAACACTCTCTAAATGCATGAGAGGGGTTTAAATACTAAACTACAAAACTAAAAATAGATTATTACAAAAATAGTTGAGGAGGTTTAAACGACCTTCCTCAAATTATGTAAAATAAAACAAAAATAGAAATGAACATGGTGACTAACTCCTTTGAGTTTTATCCTTAAGATCACATATGTCTATCATGAGCTTAAGCTTTGATGGTCAGCTAATTTCAAATTTCAACTGCCCAGTGAACATGATGTCAGTCAGTGTTGGCACCATTTTCTCTGTGGAAGTGGTTAGGCATCGCAGGGTCATCCATTGGCTATGAGGTTTCATTAAATGCCATGAGTATGCTTCTGTGTTTAACCTCATCATTTTCATAATTCCTTCTCCTTTTTACTATGTTTCCCGCCTCTACTGTTGTTCCATTTGTTTGAGATTTGGAAGAGAACTTGGAATGGACTCTACTACCAGGTTGGAGCTGTGTAAATTTTCATTAATGTTCTTGATAACACTTTTTGTTACTGCTACTACCACATCTACTGTTTCCTTTTCTGCCTATCTAAGCCTAGAATCCCAGTCAGCAAATAAAATTTCCTTGGGTGATTCATGTAGTTTAGGAAAGTCAGTCTTTCTCCCATGTTCTGAATTTTGCTAGGTAATGAATTCGGAAACTCTCTTGAAGATTTCATCATATTCGAGTCTCATATCAATGACTTGAAACATCAATTTTTCACTTATTTCGTAATAGGAATTCCATTGCGAGATCTTCTGGCATAATAGTTCCTTTTGGTGCATCATCTAGGATTTAAGGCTAAGCGCTTCAGTAATAAACTAATCAATATTTGGATCATATTTATGTAGATCAATTATTCCTTGTATATACGCTTCCTTCTCTGCTAAGCTCACTTGATGTTTTATTTTCATATGCTCGAACTCTTGTTGGAGCTTAGCTATCTGCGATTCTTCTTGCTGGTTAGATTTTTCTTGGTGTAGCTATTGTTCTAACAACAAGATTTTATTTTCACTTTCCTTTAGCAACATTTGTACCTCTATTGCTTTATTAATAGTCACTATAGCATAGGATCCTGCAAACTGTGACAGTCTAGTAAGGTTGGCAGATGGGTCGATGGGTGAGTCTTTCCAGACAATATCCATTGGTTCATTAGTGGGAGTAGTAGCAGTTGTAGCATCAAACTTCCTTTTCTTCCTTTGTCTTTTAACAATGGCTTTGTGGGTAGGACTATAGAATACATCTAAAGGAGGAATCTCCTCAATCCTCAAACAAATTTCAGAGGTAGGAGTGATACGAATGTACTCTACCTCTTGAGTATTTACAGTTTTCTCTACTGTAATTTATTGAGTTGTTCCATGTTGTGGAGTCTGTAGCTCTGGCGTTGGTTTCTCTGCATGGAGTTTTTTATTAAAGTGCTCCCATTCTTCATTTAAATCAATCACCAAGGGTTTTATTGCCTTGGTGGAGGTGGAATGAATTTCAACATGTTTTTTAGCTGAATTTTTCTCAACTGTCTTTTTTGTAGAATGGGTTGTAGCTGAAGTTTTCTCAACTGTCTTTTCTGTAGACTGGGTTGTATCTCTTTCTAGCTCCTTACCTTTTCTTCAGCCATTCTGTGATTGTTGTTCTGAGTGCTCTGATTGCCTAGTAGATTTTTCTTGGGATTCTTCTTGGGAGTCATCTCTAGAGTTTCCTTTGGAACTATATTCTAGGCTTATGCTGGGAGTTGGCTCCCTTATTGGTTCAATCTACAATTGGTCCATTGGGACCTTTAATGATCTCCTTTCTATGTATTGAGGAAAGGCCTCAAGATCTTCTTAGTCAAAAAGTAGTGATGAAATGTGCTTCACTTCTGTGAATATCTCCTTCTATAGGAATATGTCATCAAATGGATCTTCCTCGTGACTGAATACCTTCACATTTACCATGGTAGTGAAGTCTTTGGTAGTGCCAAATGGGTCACACTGCCTACCTGGTAATTTAGGTAATTGTAGAGATAACATGATCTCTACTTCTTTAAATTCATGCCCCACATCAGGTAGTGCAAGTGCTCCACACTGCAAAGGGAATGTAGGCCAAATGACCTTTTTTTCTTCCTTCAATGCTTTGCTCAGCCCACCCTCACTAGTTGTTTGATAGGATATCTCTCTAGCCACCAATTTATCTGGAACATAGTATGGGAGGACATGTGGTGGGGTAATGCTGCCAAATACCCTGATATACATGAATGTTTCCTCCCCAAACCATCTGGCCACTGGGATGATATCTACCTTGACTTCCTTGGAAAACTTGGGGGTGTCTCAATTGTAAAATTTTTTGTAGATAGGAAGCATGACTCCATGAATTTTTTTGTAAAAATGTGGTTGAAACTGAGATTCCCACATGTCTTTATGGTATATATGAATGGGAAGTGGATGTTGGACAATCCACTTCCATCCCATGATAGGAAATTTCTAACCAAAACAAATTTCATCCATTACATAGGCACTCATAAAAAATGAGGGTAAACTCTCGTTGAGACACTCCTTTTCCTCCTATAATCGATTATTGTTTTTTCTAAATTATCAGACAAGATTTGGGCCCAATTCATTATAGTTGCATTTACGACTACATCTATTAATGTCAGCTATTCTTGGGAAAATTTAGTTCTATCGGGCTTGCCAAACATCCTACATAGCATGGCTGCTGCAAAACTATGAGGGGGAGAAATAGACACAATAGAGTACATATTGTTTTTTTCATTTTTGATTTTTCCCTCATTATTTGACCAGGTTTGGGTGCAATCTGTTGGGTCCTCATTTTCTTTAGCAAACTTCTCAATGAACTGCTTGTTGTAGATGACTTGTGGCTCTTGTAGGTGGTACATAAGCCATAGGTTGTTGGGCAAAAAGGATCCCATATCCTCTTGGCTTCTAGTCCTGAATTCCCCGTCTGAGATATCAGCCTCATCAATAACCCATTTAACCATATCTGTATAAGGGCTTATCTTTAGGCGTGAAACTATGAGATGCAAAAATGAGCATATCCTCTAAAAAATGGAGGCATCTGAGGAATCACAACCATCAACTATGATATTTGTTTCCAGAAGTATTGGTTCCTCTTCTTCTAAGATATTATACATGGTTTCCCACATAGACGTTCCTCCATCTCTGCTGCATGTAGCATCCGAAAATAGGGTAGTAATTTCTGATTTCTTAGATGCGATTGCCTTGCCTTTCTTCAGCATTGCTCCCAAAGATTTGTTTTGTGGATTTTTCCCAAAAGTGGAGAAAAACAACAGCTATTGGATATACAGAGATAATAATGAACATGAAATGGAATAATACAAAAAACTTGTAAAGGTGATAAAAGGAGTTTTATTTGAACACAAGTAAGAAGATATCATATCACGTCGAATGGCTTTTCACACATAAATGTGAGTAACCTTCACTAAATGCCCACTAATGCTCATAAATGTCCGCATTGTTTGTCGGGAAAAGAGCTTCTACGGTGGCAAGCCTTCGAATTGTGATAATGTTGATTTTGCGATTTGCGAAGCAATATCGCAGATCGCATTATCGCATTATGCCTTTTTTCTTTGCTTATCATCTCTTATGTTTTCACGAGGTACGAGATGTGAGATTCTCATTTATTATTTCTAATGAATAGATCATTTGTTAGGTTTTCTATGTAAAGACCTTTTTACTAAGCGACAGACCTAAATATTTGTTTGTAATGTATGTCGGGAGTGGGTTCGGGTCTTGATCGCATTTCGCAATTTGGATCGGCGGTAAGTTTGCGGTGTTGTTTTAAATGCTCGAAATGCGATGCGGTAAGGGAAATGATGTGATCGCAATTTTGCATTTTTCTTGTTTGAGGTAATTTCTTAAGGCATGCCTTCTACGAATAACGATATGAGATGCGAGACTTAGTTTTGATGAGAAATACCTAAGGACCTAGTTTATATAAGAAACTTAGTAGTTTCAAAGCATTTTAGCACGAAGTCCTTCTTTGATTTCTTTTCGCTAGATTTGGTGGGTTCGCAAGGCTTTCAATCATGCTTAATCATGTGATATGCGGGAAAGGCAAGCATTTACTAGTTCTTTTGAAAGTGGGTTTGATTGATATCTTGTTTTATTCCAAAATTAATAAGGAAAATGCCTAAATGCTAAACTTATTTCTGGAAAGATTTTTTAAAGGGTCCCCATTTATTAATGTAATATTGACTACTACTATTAACAAATGGGGGTTTGTTAAATAGCACAACAATTGGTGATTCACTTTGAAGAACTAGCTATCTCTGAGGGTTTTTTGAAATTTCTAAAACTTCCAAAATAAAGATGATTTAGAAAATAAAATTTACATGAAATATAAGATAAGTCATACTGCTCTTTGAATATTTAAACAATATCCACTTAATCATCATCCTTTTGATTATCCTCAATTGATAATAAAGTTACTTTGTCTACATTAGTCATTACTTGGTTTTAAAGATAGAAACAGGGGGCTTTTTTCATATCAGTTTTTGGCATACTCAGTTATCATAGGTAGAGCCTCTGCTGCAAGAAGGCGTTCATAGCCTCGATAGGGCTATCTTTTAGCCAGCGATGATTCAATATCCCACCTTAGTCAGAATGCAATTTTAGAGATAAGCTCAGATTTATATACTTATTGTCTTTTTGTTTTTTGAACTAATTCGTTTTCTTCAACTTTTTATCTTTTAATCCTTAAAGGACAATGTCATGGTTTGGTGACCAAAATTGACAATGCCATTCAATTGATTTGTAACTTAACTGAATGAGATGGCTTGTAATGAGACCCTTGTCTTTCTGATTAATAGAATCTCAAGCCATTACCCTGTTTTGATATGCAGTATTGGTATTGTCAGCTAGTTATAACCTTATGATCATGGTAAGTCAGCTCTTGATGAGACCTTTTATCCTTTAAGTTTTAAGTATATTTTAGAATTACACTCTAAAAATGAAAGATAATTGGGTGGGGAGAATCATTGCCTCCTTAAGAGCTTCTGGATGACAATTGTAGAGTTTGAGGATGCTTTTTTGTAGAGAGACTTTGTTTTGTTATTGATACCTTTCTTGAGTGATGTAGAGGAAAGATTTATTTCTAAAGTTAAGTGTCATCAAAGATCAAATAATTTTGGTAGAGAATAGGCAGTTTTGGAGCAATAGAAGTTAACTATATGTTTCATATGTGAGGATCACTTTCATAACAGTCTTTACTGATACAAGAGAAAAGTCAAAATTAAAAAGAGTATAATTTGTAAATCCAAGAGTAAATGTTTTTCAACTTTGTATTATTCTTTCTAGAAAAATAAAATAAAGGCAATAATACACAGTGAATAGAAGAGATCATCTTCTATGGAAAATATGGATCTTCCTATTAGCAGGTAGAGATTCTCTCTTACCTGATAAATCCTGCAATAAAAAGGTTGATGGGCCTATTTGTTCCTTTTGAAATTGGTTGAGCCACATTTGTTGGAACTTGGTATGCTTACCTTTTTCTTCACGGGCTTTATCCCATTTCAACACTAGGTCTCTGATTTGAAAAGATTTTGAACTTATAGAATTTGAATCAAAGGAAGTCTTGACTAACTGTTGATGATGTGCGTGTGTGATTCTGGCCTTTTCCCTTTCCTCTTCAAGAGTAAGCATTTGTAACTGTCTAACTTGCATAAACGAGTTATGATAAATTGATTGATGAATTCAATAATGTTTTCAGAATTAGCTACCTTGAGTGGAATTTATTCCACCCATTTTGTAAAGTAATCAGTTGATGTAAGGATGTATCTATGCTACTTAGAAGAATGAGGAACAATCTCACCTATTATGTCCAATCCCCATTGCTCAAAATATTGTTCAATATTGACTGGTTGTAATGGTAATGCGAGTTTTCTTTGTCTCCCAGAAGCTGTCTGACAAATTTTACATCTTCTTACATAATTGTGTGTATCTTTGAATAATGTTGGCCAATAATAGCCAACATGCAGGATTTTATGTGTGGTGGTATCTCATCCAAAATATCCACCAGATAGTGCATCATGAAGTTCCTGCAGGACCTTGTTTGCCTCAGATTTTTCAAGACATCTAAGTAAAACAGAATCATAATTTATTCTAAATAGCACATCATTGATGATTTGATATTGTCTATAATTTAGCCTCAAGTCCCTTCTCTTCTTGTAATTTAATTGCATTGGGGAATTATCCATTTTGTAAGTAAAATATGATATCAACATATCTTGACTCAATGTCATTAAGGCTTACCTCATAGACTTTTACATCATCACCTGAGTCTTGTAGTGCTGATAGATTAGATGACCCTACTAATATCCTACAAAAACCTTGACCTTTTATAATTTTAGCTGGTTTGATTTCAATGTCATATTCTTGCAGAGTTGTTACCCAATTTGCACTCTTCTCACCTACATCCCTTTGTATTAATGGATTTCTCACTGCTGAGAATGGCACTATTACTTTGGTGTGGGTTTTGAGGAGAAAAGGTTTGAAGTGTTTTATTGATTTGAAAACAACAAAAGCTTGTTTCTGAACATCTGAGTAATTCAATTTAGCCCCCTACAAATTGGAACTAAAGAAAGAGATTGGGGCTTCAATTTTTTCTTCATTGACTTGTGTCAATATGGCTGCATATAATTTCTCGGAAGTGAAAGTATATAAAATGAAATGATTTGAAACATTTGGGGTTGCAAAAGATGGAGAATTTATGATTGCTTGTTTGATCAAGTTAAAAGCTTAATGTTCTGAGTCCCCATTTAAATAGATAATTTTTCTTTATCATAGATTGAAGAGGTAAAAAAATTCATGAGAAGTCAAGGACAAATCTTTTAACAAAATTTAACTCACCTAGGAATGATTGCATTGATTTTTTGTTATGAGGTAAAGGTATTTCAAAAATTTCTCTCATTCTACCAAGGTCTATGTGAATCCCTGTTGTGGACACAATGAATTCAAGAAGCTTTCCTTCACTTAATGCGAAGAAATATTTCTTAGGGTTAAGAGAAATTCCATACCTTTGGCAAAACTCAAATATTTGTTTTAAATCTCTTAGATGATTGCTGCACTTTTTGGAATATACAGTTATATCATCTAAGTAGATCACTATTGATTTGTTTATTAAACCTTTGAAGGCTATGTCCATGGCTCTCTGTAAAGTAGCACCAGTATTAATCAGTCCAAATGGCATCTTTTGATAAGCATAAGTGCACCATTTTGTTCTGAATGTAGTTTTTAGCTGGTCATATGGATGTACTAGGATTTGATTATAACATGAGAATCCTTCCAGGAAAGACATTAGTTCTGAGCCTGCAACTGATTGAAATATCTGTTCCATAGGAGGTAATGGGAAATTTTCCTTTTGGCAAGATTTGTTGAGGTTGTGGAATATTTTCGGGAAATCTAGTGTCCATTCAGAGCTGCTAGTCCCACTAAGATGGGTAGCTATCTTAGAAACAAACAAACTAAAGTTACTTTCATTTTCCTTTATGAGAAGTAGATAGGAGAGGAGTAAAGAATACCAACCTCAATCTTTTGCTTGGTTCCTTGCTTGTTCCTTCTCCCCTCTACAGATCTTTGCCGCTCCTTCCTTTCTTACCCCGCTTCAAAGAGTACCTTTAAAGTCAAAGCAACATAATACCTTCAAAGTACTGGGATCTACAATCATAAACAATATAGTACCAGATATATATTGACCACACAAATGTATATATCATCAAACATACAAGAATGTGGAGGAAAACTCGAATAGATTTATTGATAGAAAGAGTAGAAGAGAGGATTACAACCCATTGATCTGACCCAACGTCATCCTCCCAGCATGAAAGCCCTTCTTCACCTCATGAAAAGCTTAGATCACCCAACACTATGATGTTCCACTAGGAAGCCAATAGCACTTCCTTACAAGATACAAAATTCCAGCCTCCAACCTCTGGATCTCTGGGATGAGGGATCCATATATAGATATTT
>APFE030555613.1:17210-35242 GCA_000404065.3 Pinus taeda | reverse complement strand
GGATCATTGATATCAAAGACTGATCCCAAAAGGTACCGACTGAACATGATGGAAAAGGATGGTACTACACTGCAAACTCAGGTGCCAGCATATAAAATGTCTCCATGACTGACTGCAACATATAAGGTGGAGTGGTATCAACTAGCAGCAACAGGAGAAACTATCAAGTGAACTAATGAATGTTGATACAACCTGAGGTCTTCACCGATAGTCGTGGTACATTTCTACACCATGGTAATAAATGATCTGAAGTCGACCATGTGAGAAATCGTTTGATTACCAGCCATTGATGTATACCATCAACAAATGCGATACTACTCACCGATAATGATAATGGGCGTCAAGGTACCCAGTACAATCCAACAAGTGTGAATAGATGAGCTGGAGTCGAACACCTGTAAGAATCTATCGATCAGGAGACAATGATGGTTTCCCACTGTCGATACTGAAGGATCTGCCACTAATGATGCAAGCCCCAAGGTACTGCCAAATGGACTTTAGATCTTTGCCCCAAAGCAATGAGTCGGAGTTGATAGGGAAAGATCTGCTAGAAGGAAGGAATTAAGGCCTCCTTCATCAATCTAGCGCGAGTGTAACCCGTAGGCCAATAATGTGGAAGGAATCAGACGAAAGAGATGTAGTAACCCAACCGAAGTACGTTTCCGGCGTACACAAGATGTGGCTAGTGCACGACAGAAACCCTTTGAACCAACCAATAATGAAAGCTGACACAGAGGTGAGGTATCCACCAATAGGGTCAAATGGAAACCAAGGTACTGCGCAAATCCCAATGTGTGATAATGTAAGCTCATTTCAAACACAAGGGAAACCACTCAATCAAAGACCCATGATACTGATCGATGCTGAGCACAAGGTAACCTATCAATAATGAAAACAGGGCCAGGGTGTAGCTCTAGGCTTGTCCTCAGAGCAAGATGTCGTCGTCGATAAGGACAAGGCCCACCAGCAATAAGTCAATGGAGACCTTCTCAAACCGGCACGAGTAAAGGACTAATATAGCTGAGGTGATAATAGACATGATACTGACAACAAGGATGTCCGACTGAAAAATGAGTCAAGAGACACCGCAGAGAGGCTGACTCGGGCTAACTTCCCTTGAACAAAAACATGACTCAATGTGACTAAGTGGCAGCATATGATGAATCTGTATAAGTTCGTCATGCAGGAGGCACGAACGAACCCTCCATATGATTGGAAGAGATAACCAATCGGGGGAGAACTGACTCACTAACAAGGTTAAGGCGTACCTAAGTCAAACTAAATCCTACCCAAACGGAGGAGACATTGTTTTGAGTGCTTTGTTCAAGGGCGACATGACTGACTCTAGCTGCCAACAATAAATGGAAATACTGTCCCGTTCCTGCTCTTTTTGGAATATTTAATTTTTTTGTCTTTTTCTATTAAGCTTGAAAAAGGAATAAAAGAATGCTATGGTATAGTGGAAAGAACGAGTGTCTATGAAACAGATGATCTAGTTCCTGGGAATGGAACATTCCTATGCTCAATGCAGGGAGGTGAAAACTGGTCATTGACACTCAAAGGTGTGTTCCTTCCACGAGTCAAGGTGTGTCAAGTTGCAGAAGTCAAAGGTATGCAAGGTTGATTTTGTAGTCGTCATGGTCAAAATTTGGCTTAAACACGAGTCCAAGTGAAGCCGGCTCTAGGCCAAAAGGTGCAAGTGGTCAACATGCAATGCAGTAGTAAAACTCAACACAAAGGAGCCTCTAGGGTATAAGGCCGGAACAAAGCGAAGAAGATAAGAGGCATGAGTCTTCAACGCATAAGTCATGGAGGGACTACAAAGGACTCCTGAGCCTACTCAAATCGGAGCAGCATGGGCAAAGAATGTCAGTGAGGTGCTAACTACGATGCCCATGTAAAGGATGGCTCTACCATTGTGTCATGATTTCAAAAATCGGAGAGTGAAGATGGCTTATGAACCATAACATGATGGGGTCAACCCTATGGCAAATGTATCGGTGAATGAAGGATAGTCTACATAATGCAACGGAAAAATGGTGTCGCTAACCTATATGCCAGTGAGAAAACGATACCTACCATGACGGGTCAGCAGTCATGGAACTGTCTCGAAATTGTCGAAAAAACGTCCAAAATGTCCTGAAAAACACACCATTCTCGCCATTCCAAGCTCCCAAGTTAAAAGTCACATGAGGCCAAACAAAATAAAATTTTGAAAAAATTTTGCATTTCCAAAACTTATAAAAGGGATTTTGGACTCACCATTTTTACCATTTGAGTTTGAGAGCAAAGATTTGGAGCAAAAGGAGCAAATTTCCCGTATACCAAATTCAACCGTTCAAATTCTTCAAAAACCTTCAAGTAACTCTTATACTTAGTTTGCAATTGATTGTGACTAGTTTTAAGATTTTTAATTGATTTTTCACCATTGAATTTTTTGCCCAAAATTTCACCGTGGTGAATACGCGGGTTGGTAATATGAAACCCACGTACACGCGGGCCCTATACGCAACTGTGTGCACAGGGACCCGCGTATACGCCGTGAACCAATTTTAAACAAAAACTAACGGTTGCAAATCATTTTTTCTCAGAGTGCCGATCACTTGGTGTGAAAGAGAGCACACAGCGGTGGATAATGAAGTTATGAATGATCCTCAAACTTTGAATGCCCTACGGGGATGCGGTTTGCTTAAATTCTTCAAACTTCCGAACATGAAAGCAAATGGACGTCTGCTTGAGATGCTCATTTATTATTGGGACGTCGAGGAGGAAGCCTTTATGATTGACCAAATGCCACTCAGGGTAGAAGTGGAGGATATCTATTTCATCACGGACCTTTCCCGAAGGGGAGAGGTAGTACATTCTCAGGGCAGGACACAGAGCAGTCTCACCATAGAGGACTACATACAGATATATTGCCCAGGACATCCCAAGAAGGTTGGGAGCCAGATTTCTATCACACATGTGGCAAGCTTATCACTGAGGATAATCCTATTCACCATAGCTCGAGTGAACGGATTGTCCTCTCTGCATCAAGCATCACGGCTAACCATGAGCGTGGCATTTGACTGTCTCACTATTGTGTTCGACTGGTGTACTCCTCTTTTGGCCAGCATGAAGAGCCAGCTTACTTCTATCAAGAGGGGACAGACCAAGAACTTTGGATATGGAACTATCCTGTGTACTTTCTTTTTCGAGAAGGTTCCCGCACTCTGCCCCAGGGTAGCAGTTTCCATCAACACCCGACAAGATCCACGCATGGGTCGGTGGGCTGATCTGATGAAATGTTTGGGGGGTGGGGAGGTCCCAAGGACTTCTTTTGATGATGACTTCTTCACCTGGTGGAATCAGTAAATCATCGTCGTAGATGACTACCCCTATGCTGGGCTAGATTTCCGAGGAGATCCTGATCTAGCATTACCACCGAATGCGGCATGGGGCGAGATTGGTAAGAATTTTTTATTTTATGATTTTTTTGGATTTTTCAAATATAATGATGCATTTTGAAAAATATTTTTGATGGGATTCAAATGCCTAATATGATGATCATGTTCCAGATATTGGGCCGGTATGAACAGATAGGTTCCCGCGGCATGGACGGCGCGGCCGAGGAGCTGAAGAGGCGGCTGCTGAGACAAAACGAACTCTACATAACATCCAGCGACACTTGACGAGACTGAGCTACCGAGTATTGATGGCTGCCATAGAGGATCTTCCTGAGGATATGCAGCGTCATGTGGTTGGCATGCCACGTGACTGGGTTCGCACTTTTCGGCGTGTGGCCAATGCGATAGTTACCTACTTGGCTACTCATCCTGAGCCGAGGCATTAGATATGTCGGACATGATTATGGGCATTTGAGTCTCGATTTTGTATATTTTTGGACAACATATGTACACTCGAGATGCTTTATGATATATATATACAGTTCGACCTTTTGATGCTTGATTTTATTGTGATGAATGATTGATGTGCCAGTCTAATGCTTGATTAGCAATAGAATCAACTAACCAATTATGAGATCTTGGAATGTGCAAATAATTAATATAAACAAATGATCTTTGCAACAACCTCACCCTTAAATACTGGCGATATAAACATGGATCCCTTAACCGATAAATGTTGTTTAATTGTGGCACTATCAATTGATAATCAAGATAAACTACCAACGAGTCGATCTCATGAGAAATTGCCTCGGATAGTAAATTAATAACGGCGGTATACTCAGCCATATTATTTGAAGCGGGACCAATGTATATGCCTCTTGATACCATCAATGGACCAGTTGGATAATAGAGTACCCAAGCTATGGAAGCGAGATTCCGAGTGTGCCGACTAGCACCATCGGCGAATCCAAAATAGACCAAGTCATCCATCAACCCCTGCCACAACAGACCAAAAAGTGTTGATATCAAAAAACTCTTGATGATATATGTACAAATATACATAATGTACAAAGAAGTCATTTCCTAACTCCTACTTAAGCAAAGTACTTCTTTAGGTAGAGCCTGTTTCGGGGCTCCGCCAGCTTGCTTCCCTCAAAATTGATTAAGTCATATGACCCTTTTTCTAAAACTCGTTTAATAATGAAAGGACCGTACCACATAGGCTTAAACTTGCCTGCCCCCAAGGTGTCTTTATCTTGGTCATAGACCAAGACAAGGTCACCTTCAGAAAAGACTCGAGGATGGACAGATTATCATACTGCGTTTTAACCCTTTTCTTATGAGCCTCATTCATCGTGGCACCATCTCAACACTGCTCATCAAGATGTTCCAAGTGAAGGAGGCGCTCTTCGAGACTAAAAGTCTCTAGAAGGAGCTCTACAACTAACTTAAGAGATGGAATTTCACATTCAACCGGAAAGATAGATTCCATCCCATAAACCAACTGAAAAGGTGTAAAACCAGTAGCAGTCTTCACGGAGGTCTGGTATGCCCAAAGAGCTGAATACAACATAACGTGCCAATTGGACCGATTTTTGTCGATTATCAATTGGAGGATTGTCTTAAGAATTTTATTGACTGCCTCGACCTGTCCATTGGCTAGAGGATAATAAGGAGACGAATGCTCTTGCCGGAAACCTAATTTGAGAGCCAATTCAGACATCAGTTGATTCTGGAAATGACTGCCATGATCAGTGACAATCTCTCTCGGGATACCGAATCTTGAGATAACCTGATTAAAAAGAAACAATGCTGTCGTGTCACTATCGTTTTTATAAGTGGGCATGGCCTCGACCCACTTCGTAAAGTAGTCTACAGCCACAATAATGTACCTGTGATTCGCCGCTGAAGGTGGATTACAAGTTGTAAAATCAATACCCCACTTAGTAAAAGGAATGACGGTGACAACAGGAAAAAGAGGAGCTGGATGAGCATGCATCTTGCAAGTAAATATTTGACAGGGGTGACAATGTTTGATCGCTTCCACATAGTCTTTAAAGAGTGAAGGCCGAAAATAGCCGGCACGTAATATGTGTTGGGTTGTAGCAAGCCCCGATAGATGACCGCTACAAGCTCCACTGTGGCAGTCATTTACCACTGACTCTGCTTCCTCTAAGGTTAAATAGTGCCGAAGGATTGAATCAACCCCTCGACGGTATAAGGTATCACCAATGATAACATAATTTTTAGCCAGGTGGCGTAATTTTCGACGTTCATCCTTGGAGAAAGTAGAGGGAAACTTCGAAGTCTAGAGATAGACAATGATATCTCCATACCAAGGGTTGAGTGAAGATATGAGGAATAAATGTTCGTCGTGAAAACTTTCCTCATAAATAGTACCCTCTCCACAAGGCAGCTCAGAAATTAGCTCAGTGAAAACCATGGATTTCTTAGACTTGGTAGACAAGAACTCGAGATCAAATTCTTGCAAAATGACTATCTATCTATTATATTTGCCCCCAATAACTCACCTACTAAGGAAAAATTGAAATGGATTAACTGCCGCTAAGACAAAAATTTTACGCAGCAGGATATAATGGCGGAGCCGCTAGATAGCATGGACAGCTGCCAAGGCCAACTTCTCAACCAGAGAATAGCGAAGTTCAGGACCTATTAAGCCTTGGCTCAAACAATAAATCACATTCTCGGTGAGAGCATCGTCCTCTTGAACAAGAACCATACCAATGGTTGATTCTGCTACAGCGAGATATAAAAGGAAGTCTCTCACATAATCTGGTGGACTCAAAAGTGGGGTAGAGACTAGTGCCTTTTTCAAAGCATCAAACGATCGTTGTGCAAAGTCGTCCCATACAAATGGAACTCCTTTCCATAGCAAACGCATAAACCCTTTAGTGATCACGGCATAGTTTGCTATAAACCGTCTTAAGAAATTAGCCTTCCCTTGAAGACTTTGAAGTTGTCGAATTGAGGACGGGGCAGGCAATTGAACTATTGCCTCAACCTTGAAGGGATCAACCCAAATCCATTCATTTGACACAATGAACCCTAACAACCGACCGGACGTAACCACGAAAAAGCACTTGTTGGTATTCAACCGGATTTTATAAAAATGACATCACTCGAAAGCCATTCGAAGGTGACTAGGGTGATCAGTTCTCTTTTGAGAACGAGTAGCGAGATCATCCAAATATGCTTCGATGACATGTTTGATGTCGTGGAAAGCATATGACATGGCCCGTTGAAAGGTGGCTCCAGCATTTTTAAGACCAAAATGCATCTTTATATATGCAAAGGTACCCCAGGGACATATAAAGGTTGTCTTATGTTGATCTTCAGGACGGATAGAAATTTGATTATAACCAGAAAAACCATCCATGAAGGAAAAAATCTCATTACCCACACACTCGTCGATAATCTGATCAATGAATGGCGTGGGGTAATTATCTTTCGGACAAGCCTTGTTTAGGTCCCTAAAATCGATGCATACTCAGATTGTTCCTTGCTTTTTATCTACAGGGATTGGATTAGAAACCTAATCAGTAAGAGGAACAGGGTATACGAAACCCGCCTTTAGCAGCTTCTGCACTTCAGCTTTAATAGCTGCTACTTTCCCAAGGTTAACCGACCGAAGATTTTGATGAACTGGTTTAGCGTTTTCAGACGTCTTGATCTCATGTTGAACTATAGATGAGTCAATGCCAAGAATTTCTTCATAAGACCAAGCAAATACATCCTGAAATTCCTTGAACAGGTCGGTGTAAATTTGAATTTCTTCAGGGGAACACTCAATTCTGATGAAGAGATTCTCGATCATGTTAGGGTCCCTAGAGATGTTTATAGGTATTGTTTTTGAAATCACTAACATATTACCTTCGGCACAAACATGTGCTGGAGCCAAAGGAACATCACTAGTACAGAGCTTGGAGAATCTAGATTCTACCTCCTGCAATGGAGGAAGAAAGTATGAACGATGGTGTAAATCTTCCCAAGGTCAATCTATACCCATCATTTCTTCGAGGATTGCTTCGTTAGAAGGTAAGACTGAATCTAAGTAGTCCAAGGCAGAGGTAGAATCAAGGCTCCAAGCCGGGGCCACATTGCCATCTAACTCCTCTTCGGAAAAAGGAGTAGAATGGTCGTCTGCAGAGTTGACGATAGACTGATATCTAAGCTCAGCTGCAGATATAGGGAATTCCATTCCATTCCTTTGTCCTTCAACTAATGTGGTCGTAGGTGAAGGCAAGGTCCAAGGGTCTGAAAAATAACGGGTTCGGAAGAACTCTTCTCGAGGAGACTCCTTAGATGATGAAATGGCATTGATTTTAGAGAATGGAGAGGGAAGATCAAAAGTACCCATCAACGAGTAATACATCCCTACTCCTAAATTCTCAGTAGGTGGACGAGGGTTATCCACTAAAGGAACAGTAGAGTCAAAGCTTGCTTGAGGATCGACTGGACAATAATCCAATTGATCAACCTTAACGATTTTCCCCTCATGAGGAAATCAAATGACACGAAATAGAGTCGAAACAATGACGTCCATTTCGTATACCCAGTTCCTTCCTAAGAGGAGATTATAGTCTAGGTTAGCATCTACGACTTCTACTTCAATATTAACAACCTCCCCCCCAACACATATGGGAAAGGTCAGGATAATACCATGCGGCTTATGAGAAAGACCATCGAATGCAATCAAGACGGTAGGTGAAGGAACAGCTGAAGGTGATCCAATAGCCTTCCAGCATGACATCGACATGATGCACGTGGAAGCTCCTTCATCAATAATGGTATGAAAAAAGTTAATTTTCTGGTATGTAGACTTTATTTGAAAATCCATATGATGAGGAAGTCGCTTTTTGACATTTAACATGTCGAAAGTGAGCACTAAAGAGTTAGTTGGATCGACTGCCCCAATCGCGGAAAGTAAAGCACTTCGCTGAGCTGGACACGATTGGAGAACCTCTAAAGCGGACATGGCGCACGGACTCTGAGCCAGATCCTCAACAATGGAGTAATTCTGGGCAGCCCTAGCATTAGGATTAATAGTCGCGTGTTTAGCAGAACCTTTCGGTATACGTGGTATAGTCTCAACAGGGGGTCGCTCAATATGAAGGTCGATATTTCCGGGAACAGTCTTGTCCTTGGAAGTTTTGACTTCACCATAATCATGTGACCGAGTAGCCACATGGACGTTAGAACCCATCATGAAAACATTCGATGACTTTTCCCCTTCCTGGTTGCCCCTTGCAGAGGTTCCAGGGTTTGAACTCACGCCAGTAAGAAGTTGTTGCCCTTGGGGAAAAGGGTTGGTTAACACATCTTGAGAACTAGAAGTCCCTTGCTGCCCTAACAAGCGCTGAGCGTCTTCAATATTGGGGCAAAGATGAGTTAAATGGTCTCCACTGCACAACTTGCATGGAAACTTGACTTTCTTTTTAGACTCATTTCTACCACCACCTGCATTATTGCCGGATTTATTTGCATCAGGCTTCCCATCCTGGTTATTTTTCTTACCTCGTCCTTTCTTTTTCCCGTTGGAATTTTGATTTTCTTTGGGGTTATCAGATTGGATGGCATTAATCGAAGATGTGTGGGAAGCCGGAGGGTTAGACGATGTGACTTGGTTGTTAGAAGCAGTTTGTAAAGACAACTGCTGCAATTGGTTCAACAAGTTCACTACATTCATGTCTATCGACCCAAAGATACCATCTGTGTGGGGACCTGGCTTTGACTTAGCTGTGTTAACCTTAGACCTAGGAGCATCTGGCAAGTATTTTTGTAGGATCCCAGACTAAGAGTAGATCAATTCTAATTGTTGGGCCCTAAAAATGGCTTCCTCCTCAGAATAGACTCCAGACATGGAGACATCCTTGGAGATCTCAGGTTGTAAGGATTTCAAAAACCATTCGAGATGGTACTCCGGAGGGATTTCGGGTTTAATGAGCCTCTTTCTCCGTCTCCATTCATGAATATGGTCAGAAATGTGAGTTTCCTTATCTTAACGAAAAGTGGCCAGTAGTTCAGTTCCGGCAACATAACAGACAAGCAACTGAAAATGATTTAAGAAAATATTGGCTAAGTCAGTGAAAGATGTAAAGCTGCCCCCTGGAAACTCTATATACCATTTGGCCACATTACCAGTCAAGGTGCATTGAAAGAGTCTCAACCTAATCGATTCATCGATAAGGGAGTTAGATGAGCACCACAAATGGAATGTGGTCACATGTTCGCCTGGGTCCTCACCGCTCTTCCCTTCGAATTTTGGAATGTCCAAAGGGAGTTTGGTTGGGACCGGAGACCAGGCTGGATTGTACTTGATTGGATCATTTGTTAACTTAGTGAGATCTAACAAGTTAATGTTGCCAGAAATGGAAGCCTAGGAGGACCTTGGGGATTCCACCCAGACTAGGCAGAACTCCCAAAGTTCTGAAAAGATTGACCTGGATTTTGGAAGGCACCAGGCTGCCCAAAGTAATCAGTAGAACCAGCTGAACAGAAAGGCAAGCCTTGTGATCCAGCAAAATTCGGAGTTTGACCAACTCCGGCCGCATATCCACCATAACCAACAAAGTTTCCTCCTAAAGGATTATAAGGAGTTGATAACCCCTAATACAGATTCCAAGCCGAAGCTAAGGGAGGAATATTTTGAAATGAACTAACTGTGGTGTACGGCATATTCCCTTGTTGGCCAAAAAACAGATTCCCAGTTCCCGCGCCACTAACCCTAGGGTTAGTCCAACCTTGGAAAGGATTGTTGCTTTGTCCTATAGAAGAAAAAGGCATGGATCTTATCGTCAGGTTGGAATGTGGTATATGACCACTTCCGAAAGGAAAACCTTGGAATGAAGTCGATCCACTCATCATGGACGTGGCGGCACCAAACGAAACTGAAGGAATACCCTATGAATGGGCGCCAAATGGGAAGAATCCAGAACCAAAAGCATTGGTTTGGGAATTTCCACTCGTGGACGGGATGGAAGTAGACTCAACTAAAGATGTGCTAGCAAAAGATCCAAACAAAGAAGCAGAGGACTTGGAAATCGTTCCTCCCCCTTGTATCGATGTTGGAGTCTGCATAGTTGTAGCACTTGTAGTAGAAGCCATGCTTCTAGTAGTGGTCATCAATGGTAAGTGCGTAGCGTAACCTGAACTTGACGGTCTATGCGTTGAAGTCCCAACGTATTGTAATACGTCTAGATGACTAGATGGTAGGGGAGAATTCGGAGCCGCTAATGACTCTGAGAGTTATTCTACCTCTATATTATTCTCTACTTGTAAGCGAACTCGAGAAAGAATTGGAGTGTTCCTCTCTTGTTCCGCGGAAATGCCAGGCCTTGCTTGAATATTAATGCCCCCGAGAGGAGGATCAATCCCCGATGCATCAACTGCTGTGGGACGACACCAACTAGTAGTATTACCTCTGCGCCTTCTAGGAGAAGGCTCTAAACTTGGTGGTGAAAGACCACAAAGTCTTCGAGACCGTCTAGGTGATCGGTTAGCCACTTTGAATTTCTTTTTAAGATCTAACTAAAGACTCAAAAAATTGAAAGATAGGCCAACTAAGAGCACATAGCACACACTATAAAATCCATAAAGATAACAGCCAGTCAAACAACTTCCAAGCATTTCTGCTCTGGGTGATTAGGACTGGACACCAAAATATGAGAAAGTGAATTAAGGGGCCTTCCGAAGATATTCTGGGATGATGAGGGCCCAGTCCTATCAACGAAGGTGACAGAGGAAGTTACGCTGACCTCCTAACAACAGCCTACGTCGGCGCAAGCCCCCAAGCTTCGCAAGGGTGCCCTCCAGTAGTATTGTCGAGAGTGATGCAACGTCGACCTCAGGTGCCACGAGATTCCCCTCTGCAACCACCTATGTAGATCCCTAGGAGTAGCAACTATGGATACCAACTCGTCGCAGAAGCGAGGCGGAACAGTCGTGAGGTAAGTTCAGACAAGTAGGAGAAGGGGTATCTCTCTTTCCTATCTTCACAGACCCTCGTGCTTAACTCCCAGATCCGAAGCTTTCCTGGTCTTCCTAACGCTATTGGATTTTCACTCGTTATTCAGACTCCTATGTTTGACGTTTAAATGACCTTGGAGATTTAACTCTCCACTCGCCTAATCCAAGGCCCTAAAATCCTAAAACTTGTTGGTGTATGTAACTTAAAAAAAAAAATAGTTAATTTTAGTTAGTGCTTGATTTTAAAATAGGTTTTTCTTTAAGTCACGGGATAACGGAAGTGAAACTAGTGGTGTTTTTGACGCAAAAGAAATTAATAAAAACCTAACTATATGCACATGCACTTGTTTTCGTTTTTCGATGAAGAGCAATTTCTACAGGGTTCAAAGGAACTTATAATAAAACAAATTTTTCTTTTCTTTTCGTTACTTCATGCTTCACACTCACAAAAGTTAACAAAGCTATGTATGCCTAAAAAGATATGCAAATCTATCCTAATGCAACAAATATATGTTGATGCAAGATTCAAAACAACTCTAAAAACAAGAAATGAAAGTTGCGTGCTTATCAATTTTTATTTTGCCACTTAAAATGTCTAGATGGAATATGAGATGCTACCATTCATTTCGTCTAAACACTAAAAACAAATTTCAAGACAAACATAAAGCACTTTCATTCACTTAAAAGGAAACCAAATGAAAACCAAGTTCAAGAAATCAAAACGAAGTTTTTCAAAAAGTTTTCTTCAAAGCAACAACAAAAGAGTCTTTTCAAAAATTCTCTCAACAAGACTGAAACTTTGTGATTGAAAAATAGGCAACAAACACTTTTGCAAGTTGACACCACACAATGGATGAAAACTCAACAAACATAAATGTGTTTAGAGATGCTCTTAACAGTCAAAAGTAGCAATGAAAGCTTTGGCAACAAAGACCAAAAAAGTTTAAAAAGACAAATTTCAAGAAAGTATCAATCAACAACTTTCATGAAACAAAGAAGTGGATGGTCACAAAAGCGGTTTTGTCAAGCAAACAAAAAGTCACCAAAAGCAAGATTTAACACAAAGATTGAGACCAATCTCTCTGCCCTGATGAATCAGAGCAGCCAAGATTCCAACAAGAAATCTTGCGTGCTTTAGCAAAAAACGATGACGTTTGCAACAACAAAAACAAGACCACTACCCCTTATAATCAGAGAGAATTTGGAGCAAGATGCTTGTTGTAAAACAAACAACTGATACTGGAAAATGACTATTTCAGACTAAATCAAACCACTAGACAGACCTTCAGAGACAAAAAGATTTACAAATCTTGAAAATTGGAAGATATACGCGACTGTACTTATGTATAGATTGTGTGTATATGCGACTGATCCTAAGGAAATCTGCGTATGCGCGGGTTAACTTCAGGAAACAAGCGTATATACGCTTCTTCAACTAAGAAAAATGGCGCATATAAAAGATTTCAAGTAAAATAAAAAACAAACTTAAGAAACTGGCAAAACTTAGAATTCAAGAACAGACCACACAACAACAGCAAGAAAATAGGCAATTGAGCCCTGATTGGCTTGAAAAACACCCAAACTAGGAACAACAAGAGTGTTGTCCCCAATGAAGTTGCCAATTCTGTTGAGGAAATGTTCCCCTAGGGCTTTTGGGTTGAAACCCTAGCAGACTGAAAGTTGTCTATAAAGAGAAACACACATTCACACAACCATTATGCTATTATAAGCAAATTCTATAGTAAGAGGGGCGTACCTTAGGTCCTACGTTTGAGAAGGTCCTTTAGGGTCTAAACCCTTCTTCAAGTCCCTTTCGCTCCTTTGTCCTGCAAAACAACCAATTCCAAAGAACACAGCAGTATATGGACAAAGACTTATAAAGAAATCATCTTCATGTTATAAAGAAGGGTAGTTAGTTATGAACTTTAAACAACCATTCACATATGAATTCCAACATGAATATCATAAACATAAAGAGGATTTATATCAGGAACCAAGACATGTTTCTTTTATTACAGACAAATAAAATGCATAAAAGGAATAATTTCACCTAAGTAACCTTTCGCAGGCTCCAAGCAAAGCTTCCTTTCGATCCGTCCAGCCTCAAGCCTTTAGCAAACTCCTTCCATGACTTACCCATGATGTCATAAGTAGTGGATGAACATCAACACACAATGAAACAAGGGTTTCCTGTACAAATGGGGGAATTGTAGAAGGCACAAGGGTCTTCAGACCTAGTTAGGGGAAAAATCTCAGTATAATAACCTTTCTCTCGCTTCTCTCCTCCCTTAGGCCTTCCCTTTGAGGTCTTTTTATACCTCTCCCAAAGTAGTTTTTTAGTTGGGAGTTGGTTGGGAACAGTTGGGCCACGGGCACTAATAGGTGATCAACAAGTAAAACCCGTGATCTCTGCCTAAAATTAAGAAGTTTTATATTTTTTAAGTGTTTTAATACATATACGTGGGTTGGGTATATGCCTACCCGCGTATACACGCGTTTAACTAAGGGCAATGTCGCGTATAAGGGATAAAACATTGTTTTTTAAATTTTGGACCAAGTCTGGAAGGAGGGGTTGCCCTAGGCCATGGGTACATCATCAAAAACCATAATAGTGAGATTTGGAGCTATAACAAGTAGGTTGATTTGGTTGTATTTGGAAAATCCATCTATAAAAGAAAATATTTTTTTACCAACGCAATAGTTAATGATTTGGTCGATATAGGGGGTAGTATAGTTGTCTTTGGGACAAGGCTTATTAATATCCCTATAATATACGCATACTTTGATGGTCCCTTGCATTTTGTTAACAAGAATAATATTAGAAATCCAATCAAGCAAGGGAACATGATAGATAAAACCTATTTTAAGTAGTTTTTCAACCTTAGCTTTGATAGCAACAACCTTTCATGAATGCAATGGACATAATATTTTCCTAATATGTTTAACATCCGGTTAAGTCTTAATTTCGTGAACAGGTCAATTCCTGGAATTTCCTCATAAGAGCAGGCAAAAATATCACATAATTCTTGAAATAAGGCTTTGTACATTTGAATTTCTCAAAGTGAGCATGAAGCACTTATGTGGATGCTCTTGATAATTCTAGATTTGACTAGGATATTAATTTTCCTAATTTCTTTTCAAATTCAGATTGAAAAATTGACACAGGGAATTTGGGATTATCTACGATATTAGGGGAAAATAAGGTAGAAAAATCATTCTCTATTTTATCAAGGTTAGCAAGAAAATATGAACGATGATGATAATCGTCCCATGACATTTCATCCAAATTCATAGTTTCCATGTTACTTTCATCTGTTGGAAACATATTATCAAAAGGATTAGGGAATGATATTGGTTCTAACCAAGATAATTGAGAATAATCATTAGTGATCGCATTCACTTGATCAATTTCATAGGGTGGTGGATTAGAAAATGTTTGAACTTCCTAATAAGCTAATTTGAATGGGCTTAAAGGCATCTCGTTTCCATATGAGGTCAATTTAGATTCTAAAGGCACAATCCAAGGATCAAAAGATTCCATAATGCTTGATGAGATCATGTTAACCTAGGAAACATTAGAAGTAAATTTTGGTGGAGGGAGTGCAAAAATTCCCATCAGTGATGAATCCTCAAGCAAACCAACACCAATACCCTCATAGGGAGTAATCATTTTCCCCACAAAAGGTACACTACCTTTAGAGTTAGATTCATAAGTATAATAAGATAACTGGTCTACTTTTACTATTTTCCATCTATGAAGAAATAGTGTCATGTGGAAAAGTGATGAGACCACTACAGACATAGAATAATTCCAAATTCGACCAAGTAAGATGTTGTGATCGAGTTGGGCATCAAAAAATTATACTTTTATTATGACCATCTTACCTTCTAACTCTATTGGTAGATCATTTAAGATCCCGCAAGGATGAAAACCTCTTTCATCAAAGGCTTTAAGAGTGCTAGGAGATTGATTGATAGTTGGAAAACCCAAGGCTTTCCAATAAGAAATATACATGATACACGTAGATGCTCCTTCGTCAATTATTGTACAAAAACTCATTTCATTTTGACAAAAACTAGTATTTGGAATTCCAGTTGATATGGGAGTCTAGGTGTATGACTTTCAAGATCAAAGATGATAAGATGATAATCCTAAGGATTAATTTCTCCAATATCTTACAAAAGTAACTTTCTTTGTGCTGGACATGTTTGCAACACTTCAAGAGCTGGCATTGCTAAAGGAGACATCACCATATATTCAACAATGTTGTAGCTCTGAGAAACTATAACATGTGGGTTGAAAGATGATTTTCAAACAACACCTTTGGGAGGCGGTCAATTCACCATGTAAGAATTTGGTTTCTCGATATGTAATGGTTCAGAAGGATGAGGAATTGAAGTGGAAGGTTGACTAGATGGACTAACATCATTTCCATTTACAATAGGACCCTTAGATCCATAATATTTAGGTCTTGTTACTACCATAACTTGCAAATACATCATCATGATATATGCCAATTTGGAAGAAGAAGATGGATTATGAGAAATCATTTTACTTTCTTGAGAGTGGAAAGGATCCTTAAAAACAACAAGAGTTGGAGAAACTTTTATGAATTTGGTAACCTCTACACAATGTGGGCATCCCTTCATATAATGATCTTCATTACAGATCAGACAAGGATAACGAGGTTTTTTTTCTCGTCGAAAGGTTCATTTTTGGTTGGTTTCTATTTTTTAGAAGAATTCAGCTTTGGTTTACCTTCCCCTTCTTTTTACCTCCTGATGGTTGATTCTTTCTTGTAGAGGATTCTATGACATTAATTTCAGTAATAGTTTCTAGAAAAAGGTTTTCACTAGGTGAATCTTGTATAGCCAAAGTCTGCGTGTTTTTAGAATTATTATTTTTACCCTTGGATTGATGGCTGACAGAACAAATTACATAATCAATGGTGTGAGATCCTTCAGGAGTTGAATCTAGTTGATATGAAATTTCAGGGTGAGGTAGATTTTGGATTTTCTTATATAAAGTGCCAAATTGTGTATAAACAAGGTCTAGGTACTGGGCACGAGCAATTACCTGCTCTTCCATTACAACACCTCCTCTAGCAACATCCTTGATAATATTAGGAAGTAATAATTTTGTGAACCATTTAGCCAAAATTTGATATGGAATATAAACTTTGACTAAACGACACCTACACCTCAATTCATTTATATGATCCAAAATGTAGGTAGATGTTGATTGCTTTAGGGAAGTCAAAATTTAAATACTAGTGTCATATCAAATTTGTATTTGAAAATGTGTTAAAAATGTTGTTGCTAAAGAGTTGAAATTATGGAAAGAAGTACATGGTAACTCAATGTACCGTTTTGTTGCTGAACTGATTAAAGTTCGTTGAAAAATCCCTCATCTAATAGAATCATCAATTAATGAATTCGACGCACACCAAAGATGATATGTTATAATGTGATTTGATGGGCCCTCTCCTAATTTACCTTCAAAATTCAGTATATCACTTGGAAAGTTAGTAGGAATTGTCAGACAAAATGGATAATAACATATAGGATCATTCGTGAGTCAGGATAAATATGGAAAATCTAATGTTGCAATGAATGATAACTGCCAGTTGAAGTCTTTTTGTGTATTTTGATAAACCTGAGGGTTAAGTCCAACCCATGGAGGAGGATACCTAGGATGTCCTCAAATGTCTTGTGTGATTGGTAATTTGCATTCCTCTAGGGTAAC
The DNA here is from genome assembly GCA_000404065.3 of Pinus taeda. Classification (NCBI taxonomy): domain Eukaryota; kingdom Viridiplantae; phylum Streptophyta; class Pinopsida; order Pinales; family Pinaceae; genus Pinus; species Pinus taeda. Next base: position 18,124 of record APFE030555613.1, on the reverse strand, counting down.
CAGGGCGAGACATACCATGTTGCAGTTGAAATGGAATTTGAAAAGTATGACCAGGGTATGGTTGAATTTGAAAGGGTGTACTTTGAACCATTTCACCCAAGTAGTATTGCCCCTGTGAAGGTTGACTTTGCAAAGGTTGACCTTGAACAAATTGACTTTGAAAAGGCTAGCCTTGGAAAAATTGACCTTGTAAAGACTGGCTTTGAAAAGATTGACCTTGATATGGTGTTTGCATTATCCATATACTAGGTTGTATGATAGGAATATGTGTTGTAGACTGGAAAGTAGGACTAGTTTGATAAGAAGATGCTTGAGGGATAGCCTATGTAGGTTGTTGAACCAATTTTTCAGGCGTAACTTGGACATTCGTTTGTGGTATTCCTGGGATATGTGTTTGAGGTGAACTTGGAACTAGTTATTGAACATTAGTTTGAACAGTATAATAAACAGGTGTTTGAGGACTGTGTAGAAATTTTGAATAATATGATGCATATTCACAGAGATTATCCCGATTATACACTATTGTAGAATACATGCATAATACATAACCTCCTCTACGTTGATCATCAATTTACAGAAGCAGAAACAATAACATGAACACATAGAAGCATCAATCACACATATCAACACAATATTTTCCTGGGGAAAGCATCTCGCTAAAAACCCCAACTATCTGTATATTATATTGATTGAGAACGTGTAACAATACATAGTACAATACTCTTCACAAGTATCCAACACTATCTCCACCTGTTACACACAATACAGCTCAGATCTGATCTCCAAATCTCCTCCGTTGCTTGCCTGCCTCCACTGCACAATACCTGCGTGAGAATGTGTTATGAAACCAGCTCAAGAAAAGATAGAAAAGATATATCAACACCTTAGAATTCAGCCTCTTCGAGGGGGAAACC
>APFE030555609.1:146386-168076 GCA_000404065.3 Pinus taeda | reverse complement strand
GAGCTTCCTGCAGCTTCTCGAGTGCACCCAGTTTTCCATGTTTCATGTTTAAATAAGGTTATAGGTGACAAGCTCCCAATTCAAACAATATTTCCAGAACTTGACGAGGAAGGAAAAATTATATTGGAATAGGAAGCAGTCATAGAAACAAGAACTCGACGGCTATGAAATCGATCCATTTCAGAGTATCTCATCAAGTGGAAGAACTTATCGGCTGAAGATTCCACATGGGAGGGTGAGAATTTTATACAGAAGCATCCATAACTACTCAAGCATTGAGGACAACACTTTTTTGAAGGAGAGGGGCATGTTAGGTCCATATAATACTAGTGATGTTCCCATTACTATTGTAGTTGTATCCCTTATTAATATTGTTGTGCCCCTATTGACCCCATATTGTTATTATTGTACCCCATAGAATCCTTCTATTGTTATTTTTGTGTCTTTATATTATTATTGTTAGGTTGGCTTGGTTATATTGTGATTCCTTAGATTCCTATATATAGAAAGGAGGTTTTGTCATTTGTATCATCCAAGAATTGTTCATTTGTGTAATGTAAAGGAGGTTTCCCCCTCGAAGAGGCTGAATTCTAAGGCGTTCAACTATGTTTTCTATCTTTTTGTGAGCTGGTTTCATAACATAATATGAGGAATAAAGAGAACATGGAGTATCTCTTACGCATGTTGATGCATTGTGAATGATAGGACACACGGGCAAGTGACATGCAGAGGAAGCTTCGATATGGATGTCTGCTTTGACCGGTGCACATTCGAGATCTGAGTTAGAGTGTACATGAGAGGAAAGTAGATCATATGATGTGCTTGGTCATTCATCACAACATAAGGAACCATGGGAGTGATGACAAGCCAAGGCTCGAGGTTGGTCGAAAGAATTGATTGTGCATGATATTTCACCAAGACTTGCGGATCAAGAATCCATCAAGAATGGAAGCTCAATGTTTTGAGAGGAATTGATCATGTCTAACCATCCTACTCCTCCACTTGTATGATGAGATTGCCTTGCACATGACCGCAACTTGAGCCAACAGCTTGAGAATCAAGAGAGTGTGCACAACTAGCCTGCGAAGCAAATCGCTCAAGTGAGTCATGGTGCAAGGATTCATGGCTTGTAGATGATTGAGGATGGAAGAGATGTAGATTAGACTCAAGGCTTGGGTTATGAATGGTGATGTCCTCTTGTGGAATGGAGGGATGAGTTTTCGCCATAGGATTTCTGAACCATTTTGGAATTTCTCTATTGGGGTGGGAGACAGTCGAGCAGATGGGTTGGGAACATGCTGCGTAGGTTTCTTAGCTTTCCAACTACTATGAGGAGGTACCCACCACGTAGATTTATTAGATTTGTGATTATTGTGAGGGGGCACCCTCTTTGATACATGAGGTGTCTTGTGATCTACAAGAGTTAAGAAAGAAGAGGAATCAGTAGCGTTCACCATTTCGGGAGAAATGAACCAAGTGTTTCATCTCTTGGCTCATGAAGTCAAGGTCCACAAACCATTCAGGAATTTCGTGACATAGGTGAAGAAAGCGGGTAGCAAAGTCCTCAATTGATTCACCAGGCTTCATTCTTAAATGAGAGATTCTTTCATAGACATCTTAGTGATAACACTCATCGAAGGCTTGATGGAGATCCTTGAGGAAAGTGAGAATAGAATGGACGAAAGCAGGTGGTAGGGTATGATACCACTGATTAGCACAACCTTCAAGGGTGAGGAAGAAGAGTACACAAACAAGCTCATCACTATCAATTTAATGAGATTCACAAAAATGAAGAAAATCATAAATGTGCTCGGTTACAGACGTTCTATCATTACCGTTAAACTTTAATAAGGACAAGTGATCGAGAAGCTCATTGGGGATTGATAGTTGATCAAGGGAGAAATGAGAGAAACACCCCAGGAGCACGAATTATGTATGATTCATTGGGTAAAATATTCAACCCATATACACGAGCTCAGCTTGTCATTTGTCCCTCCTTCTAGCGGCAAAATGTTGATGGTGCTGGACCCATCAACATTAGGGGATCTCCCCAGTATGAAGTCCCAACTAGACCTCACACCGTTTGGTGTAGGAGTTCCATCAAGTATGATGGCCCAGTTTCCATTATCTGAAATGTTTGCTTCAACTCTTGCTTATCATCATAGGAGAGTGGTCTACTTTGTCTACGAGTAGTGAGGTTCATGTGCTTAGTGATTGCTAGTGTTACTTGTGTCAATGGTTCTTTCACTACAAAGGGAGAGGGGGAGAGTGAGTCCCAAGTCGGATGGGAGGAAGTCCCAACTCTGTTAGGAACACACAACAAAACAAGACGTGCACAACTTCTGGACGAGTAGTCCACATGGATGCGACAGTCACAACACATAAGGAAAGATAACACATACAACACACAACAGAGGATCCACGCGAGTGTGACAATCATTATAGAAAGTTTACGTGAAACGTCTGCCTGATGTCCAGGGAGCTAACCAACACAGGCAGGATAGCATTAATAGCTCATACAACACATTTTCATTAATGTATATGTATTACAACAATTGAATGAGTTCAAGTGTTAAAAACATGTTAAAGCAACATGCGTTACAAGTGTTCAATATTAGTCTTACAACAATTACAACACGTGTGAAAACGTGTTGGCCTATTAGCAGGCTTTTGAATTAAGCGAAAGTTCCAAGACACATCGTTACACCATACATCACTAACCCCATGGGCGGGGTGTTGGAGCCACTACTTCCTCCTCAAAGAAAATATTACAGACTCTCAAGGCTGTGTGGGAGGAGCTGAGGTGAAAAGTCCTTTGCATGCACACATGAGGGGGTATTTATAGCCAAGGGTGAAATTGACCCTTATGGCTGTTTGACTTCAATGACCTTTCAAATTTACATGACTCTTGATATTAAAAGTGGGTCTCTTGGACTTCCATGCTACATTACATTGATTGATGGTATGGCCCACAGTAGAGATCTGGACAACATGACTCAACTCATGACAAGACTCGACATGGAAGTGTTGGTACATTTGTGTTGATGTCGGTGTGCATGTTGAGTTGCAGTGTTGCAGGGTGATGGATGTCCTCATGGTGTGTCACAGCTTCACCTATGCATGGAAAGGTGCATGGAGCCTTCGATAATCATTGGGATCACTCGATGTTGCATTCACACGTTGCTCCTTACTTGTTTGTTGGCATGCTTGATAGGTTCATTCGTTCATTCGTGAAAAGTGCATGTTCATTTGTTTGTCCCTCCACGAACACATCTTCATATGTTCGCTCACCCATCCATGTGTGAACACATCTCTTTCATGATCGTCCATTCATGAACATGTCCTTCTACATGTACTCCCTTTGTTCATCCCATCCATCGGTGTGCCATGTTTGTTTGTGTACCTGTATCTACAGTCATTCATGACGAGACAACCTCAAATCCATAAATCTCCTAGCCTACCATGATTCTTGATTTTTTCGGATGCAGGTGACTGGGAGAGAAGACAAGGTTGCGAAACTTTGCAAGGCAAGCTTCGAGTTGGGATGGATGCTCCGAGCACTGCTAGTGAAAACTACGCAGAAGTCACTCGGAGATTTTGACAGGAAATCCGGATTGACAATACTTGTCACATTCCACTAGCTTCATGCATGAAGAGGTGCTCCCATCCTTTAAGAATATTTTGGAGGATTTCATGGCATAGTCAAGGGTCACATGTATAAAAGAAGAACATGATAGTCAAGAGTATGAAAATTGGCATTTGCATCACGTGGCGTAAAGGAGAAGGACACAGGGGAAGGGTACTCCATTTAGAAAAATCTAAAATCTTGTTTATGTCCTATTTCCAAAGAAGAGAAGATACCTTGTGACAAAAGGCCAAAATTTGAAACGGAGGAAGACTAGGGTGAGGGTTACATTTTATTCCACATGTTGGGAGACATTCATATATTTTAAGGCGTGTTTTGTTGTTGAGTTCACATATTTTAAAGCACAATTGCACAAGTGGAAACATCTCACATTTGGGGCACTTGGCTACAAATAGTTATGCATGTTTTCTATTAAGGGTATCTTTCACATTCCCTTAGGCACAAATCAAATGTTTGGAGGTATCTTGGATGACTTGTGACATTTCACTAGCTTCACACATGAAGAGGAGTTTCCATCATTTAAGAATGTTTTGGACGGTTTTCATGACATAGTCAAGGGTCACATTTACAAAATAAGAACGCCCAATTCAATAAGATGTAAATTATGTTGCCAAGGGATTGTTAGACATGCCACGCACTATGACATGTTAAGATGTAAACTATGTTTCTTAGTTGTTTTATGGCCACGGTTGGATGTAAGCCTTGACTTGGCAACTTGTAACTTGTTAAGTGGGATAAGTTGAAATTGGACATGAGTAGCCTAAGATGAGTTATATTCAGTTCTTAGGTGAACGATGCACAATCTAGCTGTAGTAACCATAACTTGGTTAGGTTATTGAAGTCGAGGCAACACTGGGTTGGGTTTTCAAGCTCAAAAAAAAGTAAGGGTAGTTGTGAGGGCATGATAATTAAGAACTATCAGGGCATGCCAAGGAATGAAAAGGCATGCTAACACATGCCAGACAGCGTTGATGCATGTTGAGTGTTAGGGAGTGCCAAAACATCACAAGGGAGAGCTAGGTCAATATGCATGGAAAGGAATGAATAAGAGCGTGTTCTAAGGAGTGTCAATGAATTCCTAGTGTCTCAAGGATAAATTGTGTTAGGCGAAGGTCAGACTAATACTTGTAGGAGGAATTGCTATGATTATAATAAGGGGCTAAAAAAAATAGTTTCAGACAAAGGGAGACTTTGGGTTGGGCACAACATTGTTTTTCCAATGACTTGGTTGGGTTCCCAAGTTGTAAAAAAGGTAAGGCTATTTACGAGGGAATGATAGCGAGGGAGTAGCAAGGTGTGTCGGGGAATGTCAAGAAGTACTAACACATGTTAGATAGTTCCAAGGCATGATAGGCATGCCAAGATGTGTTAGGTGCCAGGGTGTGGCTTGAACGCATGCTAGGGAGTGTCAGGGTGTAGTGTCAGGGAAACACAAGGGAGCACCAGTTTCAAATGCATGGGAATGAAGTTAGTGAGTTCCAAGTGTGCTAAGGAGGGAGTGAAAAGGTATGATAGGTAGTGTTGTGGTATGCTAGAATGCTAGGTAAGCATACCATGATGTGTCAAGTTCCAAGGTGTGTCAGTGCATGCTAAGGAGTGTTAGGGAGTACCATGGAAACTCAAGGGAGCACTAGGTCAAAATGCATGGAAATGAATGAATTAGAGTGTGTGACAGGGAGTTTTAGTGATTTCCAGGTGTGATAAGTAGGGAGTGACATGGTATGCTAGGAAATACTACGTCATGATAGAGTTCCATGGCGGCATGCGTATAAGATTGTTAGATGCTAGGGTGTGCCAACATGTGATAGGAAGTGTCAGGGAGTGCCAGGGAAACACAACGGAGCACTAGGTCAAAATGCATGGAAATGAATGAATAAGAGTGTGCGACAGGGAGTGTCAGTGAGTTTCAAGTGTTCTAAGGACGGAGTGACATGGTATGCTAGGCAACGCGAAGTCATGTTAGAGTGACAGGGTGGCATGTGACCAAGATGTGCCAGGTGCCAGGGTGTGCCAACATGTGCTAGGAAGTGTTAGAGAGCACCAAGGAAACACAAGGGAGCACTAGGTAAAATTAATGCATGCAAATGAACGAATAAGAGTTTGTGACAGGAAGTGTCTATGAGTTACAAGTGTGTTAAGGAGGCAGTGACAAGGTATGTTAGGTAGTGCTAAGGCATGCTATAGGTCAAGGCAACATGCAAAGATGTTCCAGGTGCTAGCGTGTTCCAATGCATGGTAAGGAGTGTTATAGAGTGCCAAGGAAACACAAGGGAGGGATAATTTCAAATGCATGGAAATGAACAAATAAGAGTGTGTGACAGTGAGGGTCAACGAATTCTAGGTGTGCTAAGGAGGGAGTGACAAGGTATGCTAGGTAGTGCCAAATAATGTTAGAGTGCCAAGGCGACATGCCAAGATGTCCTAGGTGCCAAAGTGTGCTAATGTGTGCCAAGGAGTGTTAGGGAGTGCCACAAAAACACACGGGAGAACTTGTTAAAAATGCATGGAAATGAACAAACAAGAGTGTGTGATAGGGTGTGTCAGCAAGTTCCAAGTGAGTTAAGGAGGGAGTGACAAGGTTATATGCTAGGTAGTGCCAAGGCATGCTAGAGTGCCATGGCATGTCAGGGAGTGCTAGGGTGTGCTAGGGAGTGCCAAATCATGCGAAGGAATGCATGGCATGCTAACATGCACCACATAGTGCTAAGGGATTGTTAGAATTGACAGGTGTTATGGCATGTCAAGATGTAAACTATGTTGCTTAGTTGTGTTATGGCCGCGGTTGGACGTGAGCCTTGACTTGGCAACTTGTTAAGTGGGATGAGTTGAGATTAGACATGAGTAGCCTAAGATGAGTTATAGGTAGTTCTTAGGTGAACAATGCATAGTCTAGTTGTAGTAACTATAACTTGGTCAAGTTGTTGTAGTGGACACAAGAGTTGGTTTGGTTCCCAAGTATCAAAAAAAGTAAGGGTAGTTATGAGGGTATGAAACCTAAGGAGTGTTAGGGAATGAAAAGTAATGAAAATGAGTGCTAACACCTACCATACCATGTCAATTCATACTGAGAAGTGTTATGGAGTGGCAGAGAATCACAATGGAGAACTAGGTCAAAATGCATGGAAATGAACAAATAAGAGTGTGTGGTAAGGAGTGTTGGCGAATTCTAGGTGTCCCAAGGATGAAGTGTATTAGGAGAAGTTCATAATAGGAGTTGCAAGAGGAAAGCCTATGGTTGTGATAAGGCGTGGACAAAGCAGTTTTAGATGAAGGGAGACTTTGGGTTGGGTATAACATTATTTTTCCAATGACTTAGTTGGGTTCCCAAGTCACAAAAAAAGTAAGGGTATCTATGAGGGCATGATAGCTAGGGAGTGCGAAGGTGTCCAGGGAATTCCAAGAATACTAACACATGCTAGACAATTCCAAGGAATATTAGGCATGCCAAGTACTAAGCCATGCCAAGATGTTCCAGGTGCCAAGGTATGGCGCCAAAACATGCTAGTGAGTGTTAGGGCCAAGTAATATGGAAACACAAGGGAGCACTAGTTTCAAATGCATGAAAATGATTGAATAAGAGTGTGACAGAGAGTGTTAGTGAGTACTAGGTGTGCTAGGTGTGAGGGAGTGCTATGATGTGCTAAGGAGTGCCAAAGAATTCCAAGGAATGCAGAAGATTCTAACACATGCCACATAGTTCCAAGGGATTGTCAGACATGCTAGGTGTTATGTCATGTTAAGATGTAAACTATGTTGCTTAGTTGTTTTCTGACCACGGTTGGATGTGAGCATTGTATTTGTAACATGTTGAGTTGTATGAGTTGATGTTCAACATGAGTAGCCTAAGAAGAGTTATAGGAAGTTCTTAGGTGAACAAGGCATTGTCTAGTTGTAGTAACTGTAACTTGGTCAAGTTGTTGTAGTTGAGGCAGGATTAGGTTGAGTTCCCATGTTGCAAAAAAAGTAAGGGTAGTTGTGAGGGCATGATAGCTAAGGAGTGCCCAAGCATGATAAAGAATGAAAAGGTGTGCTAACACATGCCAAACATTGTGAATGGATGCCGAGGAGTGTTAATGGGGAGTGTTAGGGAATCACAAGGGATAACTAGGTCAAAATGCATGGAAATGAATGAATATGAGTGTGTGCCAGGGAGTGTCAGTGAATTCCAAGTGGTCCAAGGACGAAGTGTGTTAGGAGAATTTTAGAATAGGACTTGCACAAGGCAAGCCTACAACTGTGATAAGGGGATGGATAAATTAGTTTCAGACAAAGGGAGACTTTGGGCTAGGCACAACATTATTTTTCCAATGACTTGGTTGGTTTACCAAATCGCAAAAAAAGTAACGCTATCTATAAGGGTATAACAACTAGGGAGTGCCAATGTATGATAGGGAATGCCAAGAAGTGACAATACATGCTAGATAGTGAGAAGGAATTTTAGGCATGCAATACATGCCAAGTGCTAAGGCATGGCAAGTTGGGCCAATGCATTATAGGGAGTGTTAGGGAGTGCCAGGAAACACAAGTGAGCACTAGTTTCAATTGCATGGAAATGAACGAATAAGAGTGTGTGATATGGAGTGATAGTGAGTTCCAAGTGTGCTAAGGAGGGAGTGATAAGGTATGCTAGGGAGTGTTAGGGAGTGCCATGGAAACATAAGGGAGCACTAGTTTAAAATGCATGGAAATGAAAGAATAAGATTGTGTGACGGGGACTGTCAGTGAGTTCTAGGTGTGTTAAGGAAGGAGTGACAAGGTGTGCTAGGTAGTGCCAAGGAACACTAGAGTGCCAGGGCGACATGCCAAGATGTGATAGGTGTCAGGTTGTGTCAATGTGTGCCAGGGAGTGTTAGGGAATGCCATGGAAACACAAGAGAGAACTAGTTCAAAAAGCATGGAAATGAAGGTCGGATAAGAGTGTGTGATAGGGAGTTCCAGTGAGTTTCAGGTGTGTTAAGGAGGGAGTGACAAGGTTATATGCTAGGCAATGCCAAGGCATGTCAGGGAGTGGTAGGGTGTGCTAGGGAGTATCAATACATACCAAGGAATGCAAGGGGTGCTAACACATGCCACACAGTGCCAAAGGATTGTTAGACATTCCAAGTGTTATGGCATGTCAATATGTAAACTATGCTAATCAGTTGTTTTATTAACACAGTTGGATGTGAGCTCTGACTTGGTAACTTGTAACTGGTTAGTGGGATAAGTTGAAATTGTATGTGAGTATCCTAAGACGATGTATAGACAATTCTTAGTTGAGAAAGGCATAGTCTAGCTACAGTAAATGTAACTTGGTCAAGTTGTTGTAGTCAAGGAAAGACTTGGTTGGGTTCCCAAGTCCCAAAAAAAGTAAGGGTAGTTGTGAGGCCATGATAGCTAAGGAGTGTCAGGGTGTGCTAAGGAACGAAAAGCCATGCTAACACATGTAGGACATTTTCAATGCATGTTGAGGAGTGTTAGGGAGTGCCAAGGCATCACAAGGGATAAAGTGGTCAAAATACATGGAAATGAACAAATAAGAGTGTGTGCTAAGGAGTGTCAACGAATTCCATGTGTCCTAAGGAAAAAGAGTGTTAGGAGAAGGTTAGAATAAGAATGTAGGAGGAAAGCCTATGGTTACAACTATAAGGGGGTGGTCAAAGAAGTTTCAGACAAATCGAGACTTTAGGTTGAGCACAACATGTTTTGCCAATGACTTGGTTGGGTTCCCAAGTTGCAAAACATGTTGTGCTCAACCCAAAGTCTAAGAAAAAGTAAGGGTAGTTGTGAGGGCATGATAGCTAAGGAGTACCACTACATGAAAAGGAATGAAAATGCATGCAACACATGGAAGACAATATCAATGGATGTTGGGGAGTGTTAGGGAGTGTCAGAGAAACACAAGGGAGAACTAGGTCAAAATGCTTGGAAATAAACAAATAAGAGTGTGTACCAAGGCATGTTAGTGAATTACAGGTGTCCCAAGGATTTTAGGAGAAGTTCATAATAAGACCTGCAAGAGGCAAGCCTATGTTTGTGATAAGGTGTGGACAAAGCAATTTCAGAGAAAGGGAGACTTTGGGTTGGACACAATATTGTTTTTCTAATGAATTAGTTGGGTTCCCAAGTTGCAAAAAAAACAAAGGCTATTTATGAGGGCATGAAAACTAGAGAGTGCCAAGGTGTGTTAGGGAATTCTAGGGCATACTAACATGTGTCAAATAGTGTGAAGGCGTGTCAAACATGATAAGATGTGCCAAGTTCTAAGGCATGCCAAGACGTGCAAGGGTGTGACAATGCATGCCAGGGACTGTTAAGGCAACAAAAGGGAGAAACAAGTTAAACTAAAAGGAAATGATGACATAATAGGGTTAATAAGTCATAAATTTACCTTTTCCATGAGGGGTATTGATCTGAAAATGAGATCTTAAATCAATATAAAGGTATTAGAGACTTATGTGCAGGAAAATGCCTATATTACTTAATGCAATGGATTGAAAAGATTGCGAATAATATAGACAATGAGCAGTCATAAAACATAACAAGCACACACACATCAACACAATGAATAATCAAGGAGTTCACCAGACTTCCTAGCTATGTCTCCTAGTCTAGCTTTCAGTGGCGGCCTCTCTATTAAGTCTTTAAGAACAAAATATTACAAGTGTGAGCTCAACCCGAGTCTCAACACACAGATAGTGATATTACACAGGGATACTTGAAAACCTCAAGTGTAAAGAGTTCGCAGAATCCCCCTCTTAATGCCTCTGATCAACTGTTCTGTCTCTGACCTCTAACTTCCTCTCTGGCTCTCTGGTTGTGTTTGTTCTGTCATCGGATGGCCTTTTAAGCCTATCAGCGCTATCAACTTGTATCCCTCTTTGGGCTCTCTAGCTCTCAGCTGTTGTCTATTAAAATCCATTTTGAGTGTTAAACAATCACTGCAAAACGCTCTTAGGTATGGTGGCCACCTATTTCCAAACAAAAAGGCCAGCGCAGGTGAAAATCCCAAAGAATCGATTCTCTGTTTAAAAATAGAAATACACTACAAAACATGTAAAATCTGACCAAGCTGGACTTCAAAAGATATGAAGCCACATCTATAAACCTATCGAGTCCTTTTTTTATTGCATTATTGTTATATCGCATTACATGTGGCCATATATCAATACATGGGGAAATACAAAGAAATCCAAAGAAATCAGACTTAAAATTTATTTAAACCCATCCTATAATCTTTATCGGGTCGAGGTGTATCGCATGTCACATATCACTCGCTCCTTTGTATTGCTGCGATGCGATATGGCGATCGGTGATCGCATATTGAAATGTATCGAGCCCCAGTAAGTCCTTCCTTTGGCCACGTTGTGATGTGAGTAAATCTCCGTCATTAGTCTTCCGCAACCAGATCGATGGCTAATATATTCCCTCACACAAACAAATCTGATCGAAAGTCCTCCACCATTGATTTATGCTTAGTAGATCCGACGGTCCCTGGTGATTTTAGGTGGACAACTTGCCCGACCCTTAACAATCCTTACGGACCCGATGGGGTTTATAAACTCCCAGTCCATAAAAGTTTGGGTCTGATCTCTGAGTTAATGCCCGATTACCTTTGCACCCGATATCTGTTGGATGATGCAGTCCCTCGATCTTGCGATCGTCGACTATTGAACATGCACAAGGTTTAACCTCTGTTTGGTCCCCCATGATGCAATATGGTAGTTGATCTAGATCGTTGATCTACGAGCTCGATCAACGACCCTTGTTAACTCGCGCTAATCATTGTTGCAGTTCCAAAAGGCCACGATCTTTTAACGCTAAACCTCGGTTTTTTCCGATGTGATAAGGAACTCCATTGTAATATATACGTGCATATATGTGATGAACCATATATTTTATTCGAATTCGATAAAAAGGCCACAATGCGATAGTTCTTTAAAGGGCTTTCAAAAAATATTTTCCCATTTAAATAAAATTGAAGACTTAAGAAGTTTTTCCAAGATCCATTTTGGATCAGGTATGCTAGGCACATCAACACTAGGTGCCATTAGGTGCCAAGTGGCAAGTGTCAGTTCATTCTAAGTGCCAAATCTTCCTCTATTCCTTCTCATTTACTTTCAAATAATTGATCTCAAATAAATTTAATATTCAACCATGCCAAAGCATACCAAGTAATCTCAACACATGCCAAACATGCTAAGACTTTCCAAGTGGCAACACATGCCAAGTGCCAATGTGTGTCAGGGAGTGTGATGCATGTTATGAAGTGGAAGAGAATTTCGAAGGGTGATAAGGTGTGCTAGAGATTTCCAATGCATGTTGAGGAGTGTTAGGGAGTACTAGGACAACACAAGGGAACACTGGGTCAAAATGCATGGAAGTGAATGAATATGAGGGTGTGTCAGGGAGTGTCAATGAGTGCTAACTATCATGCCAAGGAGGGAGTGATAAGGTATGATAGCACTGGTTAGGCATGCCAGGGAATATTAAGGCATGTCATGAAGTTCTAGAGTGTACTAGATGGTTTCGGGGCGTGCTAACATGTGCCAAATAGTGCCAAGGCATGCCGAGACATGCCAAGACATGTCAGGTGCTAAGACATGTTAGGATGTGCCAGGTGCTAGAGTATGCTAATGTACATCAAGAGTTTCAAGGCAAAAAAAGGAATAACAAAGCTAAAATTCAAGGAAATGAACACATAATAGGGTTAATAATTCAGGACTTTATCTTTTTCAAAACGGGTATGCTAGGCACATTAATAATAGGTTCCAATACATGCTAAGTGCCAATGTGTGCCAAGTGCTAATGTATGTCAATGCAATATTATTCCAATGTGTCCCAGGGCATGGTAGGGACTACAGGGCATGCCAACACATGCTAGGAGAGTGTTATGCTATGCTAGGGCATACCAACATGTGTTTGGGCACCCTACTCATGGAAAGATGTTCTAGGTACAAAGGTGTTCAAGGTAAAAAGATGTTACAAGATATGCGAAGTGCCAAGGAATGTTAGTGTGTTTCAAAGCATGTTAAGGTGTGCCATGAGTGTTGAGGAGTGCAAGATCGCTCTCATTAACAGAATTGATAGATCTTGATTATGTATTAAATAATATAGTTCCTACACACACTAGTGGAACTTTATCTAAAGGGAATTTGCTAGATAATAAACCTAATAGAGATGAATCATGTGTTGACTCATAGGAAAAATATATTCTTATTACTTAAGGGAAATGATACACACTAATTACTTCTTAACAATTTGACTGACTTTAACCACTATGGCCTTGTATCAATAATGAAAAGGACTCCACAACGATGGTCTTAAATCATTATCTTTTGAAAAAAAATATAGTAACAGGTATATAGCGTCATAAAAAACTCATTGGAATGATCAATGATGACGAACATTTTTTGACCGTCACCAAAAGTAACTAAAAAGGAGCATTGGTGAGGGTCAATAAAAGATCATCACTAGAAGTGTCACCAAAGAGAGAATTAGTGATGGGCCTTTAACGACCCTCACAAAAAGTGTCACCAAAGAGAGAATTAGTGACGGGCATTTTAACGAACCTCACCAAAAGTTTCATTGAAAATGGCTTTGGCGATAGACCTTAAAGGACCATCACTATATACACTTACAACAATGCTTTTTTAAGGGCCGTCACCATATGCGACATTGGTGATGGACCTTAAAGGTCTGTCATAGGCATGACCCTCACCAATGATCTTTTTTCTTATAGTGTTGCTTTATACATACCTTGGACTATTGCTTCATATTCAGCAACATTATTTGTGCATTCGAATTGCAATTTGCAAGTCAACATTGTCTTCACACCTTCGGGATTAATCAATATGCAACCTGATTCTGCACCATCGCTTGATTTCGACCTATCAAAATACAATGTCCACAATAAACAATTAACTAATGGTTTTTCTAGCATATTTACACATCTGGAAAAGTATGGCTGTGAAAATTTTTCAATTTGATAAGTTACAGAATTACTCAGAAATGGTGACGTTTGTGCTTTAAAATTCTCAAAAAATGGTGCAGTAAAGTAGTTTCCAAGAATGTTGTTATTAAATGCTATTGCCTCATTTTCACCTTTGAAATCTATTACTGAATGTTTCACGTGTTTTTCTCAGTTGATTCTAATTTGATTCAACTTTCCATTAAATGGGAGCCATCAGTGAGACCTATCAATGGAAAAATAATGGTGTAGCTTTTCTGACCAATCTCTACTAAGAATTAAACTATAGAAATTTGGGATATCAACAACAAGTATATCATTTATTTGACAAACTTTAGGATTCGAAGATAATCTAATAAGAATCGAATTCATTTCTCTTATGACTTTGATTTTTGTCCTATCAAGTTTCACAATGTGAACTGGGGTTTTCTGGGGTGATGTGTTTAATTTCAGACAAAATAAATACAACATGATATTCGAAGAAGGCCCTAAATCTACCAAGCAGTGATATACATTTTTATTAAATATTTCAAAAGTCAAAAGAAAAGGAGGAGTATATGAGTTAGACTTTTCACCTATCAGAATAACATCAGAGGAATCAAATAATGGATGACCAAGAGGTTTACCCATTCCGTTTGAAGCTTTAGATACCACAGCAGTAGGAAGAGGAGAAGCAGATACTGCATTCAATTATTTTAGTAAAAATTTATGTTGTTGTTTGATTTTAGTGTGTTCATGAAGGGAAATGTTTGCTTTTATTTTCTTAATATCCTCAACTATATTGTACTCAATAGTATCTAAAACTGCTAAGATTTTGGGTAAATATGGAGAATTGGATGAAGATGGAATTGCTTGGGGAGAAGTGGAAGGGGATTTTTTAACAACAACTTTATATTTAGCAGTGGAAGTTGAACGTTTCTATTTTTGAATTGGTTGTATAGGATCAATAGGACTTTTTCTTCTTGTGCTAACAGGTAATGCTTCATATTCATTTTCACTATAAGAAATAGGAAGAATAAAATACCACATTCCATTTAACTCAGCTATTTGTTCATGTTGGGATTCATCAACAGAAAATTTTGCTTCTTCCTCATCTTCATCATCAGTTTCTGCATTAGAGATCATGTTTGGAGGTTGTGGATTAGGTGGTTGATTTCTTCTTAATGGTCTAAAAGGCTTTTTGGAATAGGATTCAGATACTTGCTTTTTTATCTCTACCATCTCGTTAGATAAACTTTTAAGGACTTGTTGTAAGATCAAAGGGATCTTTAAGTGCTTTATTTTTAGCTTCATCCTTAAATGTAACTCTTTTTAATTTTCTGTCTTCCTGGTCATTTTTCTTTTCTAGTGCATTTATCCCCTTCTCTACAGACACAATGCCTTTCATGTTTTCTACTAAGGTATTTTTGTTAGCTCTATTTACAAAAATAAAATATGAAATATACCATTCAATTTGTACATCGACACCAGCCTTAGAAGTAGATGGGATTTTATTTAACAATTTGTTAAATCTAGAATTGAAATCTTTTATCTTTTCCCATGAATTAATTTTTAAATTGATAAGGGATGTGGTTGAGAAATCATCACCAAATTTAGTCAAATTTTGTTCTTAAAAAATATCCCAACTTAGTAATAGAATTCGTTGGTAATGAAAAGTACCAAGACCTTGTTGATCTTGTAAGAGTGCATTGTTAATAAGTTTATGATAGAGAGATAAATTATTAATGAGATATACCGAGATTTATAGAGAGGAATAATAAAATAACCACCAACAATACACATAAATATTATGCACAATATTTATCCAGGAAAACCCCAAATCTAGGGAAAAACCCAACCCAATGAGATCTCATTAGCATTGGCCAAAACCTTAGCCAATCCGGCCAAGTGAGCCTTCACCACTCACCTTCGGGCCTACATTACAATGAAGTATTCCTTGCCTTTTATAGGCTCCATTACATGCAATACCACAGACCATAATACCATGGGTACACTATACCATGTGCCCAAAACCATTACTAGTTAACTAGGTCAACCTTGACTCAAACGCCGAGTCAATTTTACCTAACAATTCCCCCCTTAAACTTGACTTGGGGTTCCTTGACTAAATCTAGCCAAAACTTGCTAAGTGAGAAAATCTTGTTCACTCTAGCCCTTACCCCGTTCAAAGTTTTTACCTAGGATTTGCTAACCTGATATCCCTTATTACCTAGGTCTAACCCAGACTTTACTAGTAATTACCCAAGGGTACACATGCCTTACCAGGTCTTACAGTAGTATGCCCATTTACATGCAAATTAAAAATTTCACTCCATTATAATATTGTTTTTGATTACCCTTGTTAATATCTTTTTACATATGACATCAATGTCCATATAAAAAGAACCCATCTATCGAATTACATCGGTCACCAGTTGTTGTAACCGCTAGTTATCTAGGTGTTATTTTCAGGTACATGGTTCATCAATTAATTAGTCCATGTGCACATATCCTGCTCATCCACTAAACCTCTCATGACCTAATAGTGTGCAACTTTGCTTCATAATCTATGGCTTTTGATCCAGATCTGCAAGAAAAACTCAATTATCTCTCTATCTACTAGGCCAATACAAACCCTTGGCAACAAAAAACGTTCTTCTGAAGCCAAATTAGCTCTAACACCAGTTTTTAAGAAATTTACGGCAGGGAGATAAAATATTACTGAGATTTACAAAGAGGAATAATAGAATAACCAACAACAATACTACTTGAGGTAGTTGTGATAATAATGGAAGAAGAATTGGTAGTTGTGATAATACTGCTTGAGGTAGCACTAGTCGTCTGTGTAGAGGAAATGGAAATAGATGAAGTGAACGGTAGAGAGAAAGGAAATGAAAAATGAAGAAATGGAGATGTTGGTGAATGAGAGAATGAGGTATCACACTAGTAGATGTTTGGGAATCTGATGTAGAAGTTTTCATTTGGCAAGATTGAAGTGGAAATTCAAATGGAAAGATGCCAAGTTTTGCACTTTGGGATCAAGTTAAAACACTAGTTCCTTGAAAAATAGAAGTTATTCTTCCTTCAGAAATTTTGGATGATTCAGGATTTTCTGTTGAAATGAGGACGTCTTCCAATTTCTTTATGAAAGCTGTAAGTTTTGGTTTTCTGGAGTATAATCCATAGGTATTACCTCAGGAAGTATTATAGGAGACTTGGGAGGTGATCGTACAACTCTTAATCTAAAAGTAGGAGATTCTAGAGGGGATCTGGAAGTTGTAGGAGATTTGGAGGGAGAATGACTCTTGCAATGACCTTTTTTTTTTGGATTGGACTTACTTTCCATTCATAGTCTGCAAGCCCTCCTTCTAGCGCTAAAAGGTTTTGAGGCCTCGAAAATCATTACTTCAATACAGGGGGAAACCACCTAGTCCAGACCTTAAGATAACTCCTTTTCCGTTTAGGTAGTAGCTCCAACTGGGGATAATGGGACTAGTTTCCCAATGAAAGGTTATTGATTGAATGTGTAATGCTTATAGTGGAGTGAAATAGATGGATTTGCAGCAATGAATAAAATGAAAAACATATGCATTAATCTACTCTATAACCCGAGATTTTTTAACATTTATCTGGATACAATCTATAATGATTTTCCTTAGTAAATGCCAATATAGATTGTTCAAATACCAATGGAAATTAAAATATTTCAAGATGATTACTTTGATTAAGTAGTTAATCAAAATAATGTGTATAACTCATATCACATTCAGAATATCAAAGCAAATTGTTGAACATGTATTTAAAAATATCAATGATAGCATTATCATAAATGAATACATGTAACATTGTTCTTTAAATAACATGTAATAAGCAATCTCAAAAAGATAATTCACTATTTATTCATGAACAAAACAGAGGTACATAAATAGAAATACCAGATGTACTTTGCTCAGCTCATAAAAGAAATAGCAGTAGTTTATTCCTTCCCACAAAGATGATTCCAGGAGTACAGTAATGCAACTTCTCAAAATTCTTTATGAAAATTCCTAAACAATGTTCCAGCTGTTCTATTGAGAAAAGGATGAAATTGCAGTAGTGCAAGATTTCATAAGCCTTCCTTCATAAAATTTTGGACCTTTATTTCATACAATGAGTAAGAGTAAATAGAAGAAAACAACTGAATCTATTGTGCATAGCGTTGAGAGAATTTAAACAAATCCCTTCAGCAACGCTTAAAGGAAAACAAATTTTTGGTGGAAATTTCTCAATGTGATTTTGTGTCTTTATCAGCTTTGTTTTTTCCATCGGATTATTTAGATGCTTGTTTGTCTATTTGAGTTGAATTGTGGCTTGTCAGCACAACTATCCTCTTTTGTCATGAACCTGAACAAGAAAAACAGGAATCGATAAGCTGGAAATAAATGAAACTAATAAGCAAGTTTTATTTGAAACAAATCACTTTTGCAGGAAATCAGGAAAAACATAGAGTTGTAATAAATTTCGAACACAACCATCGTGGAGAGTCATGCAGAGTGAGGTTTGTGGTAAGACAAGTTGGAAGTTTACAGTTTTATCACAAAATCACAATCGCTTTTAGATCGAGGGTTGAATTATCGTCATATTTCAAGCAAGGAGAATCCCTATTGAAAGAGTAAAAAATTCAAATAATACCAAATCACAATTGGAATGGGTAGAGGAGGAATGGCTTAAGGTCTGTGACTTTTACGATTACATAGATGCGGGAATTTATGGATTGGAGAGAATAATTCCATTGAGTTCGGGGCTTTATCACAATCACAATGTTAGGCCCCTATACTACTAGTGTAACCCCTTATTTTTATTAGTACAACCCACTTATTATATTGATGTACCCATGTAGTGCCCATATTGTTACTATTGTGCCACATAGAAGCCCACTATTGTTATTATTGTGCCCTTACATTATTATTGTTATGTCGGCTCTGATTATGTTATGACCCCTTAGACTCCTATATATAGAAAGGAGGTCTTTTCATTTGTATCATCCAAGAATTGTTCATTTACATAATGTAAAGGAGGTTTCCCCCTCGAAGAGGCTGAATTCTAAGGCGTTGATCTATCTTTTCTTGCGCTGGTTCCATAACATTTGGTATCAAAGCTTTGGATTCTAGGGTTTCGCTGCTCCAAACAGGTCATCGTGGCATTTTCGCTATAACGTTTTTCTGCAATGTTTCAGAAGCTAAACACAAAACCCATTTGAGAATAAATTGCGCTGAATCTCAGGTCCGAATTTCAGAGCTTTTCACGCTATATTTGCGGAGATATGATCTGCGGAAGTTGGTCTTTTGCAGACTCTTGAATTACATTCCAAATAGGTGACCTGCGGAAAATAATCATAACTTTCTCTCTTAGCATTGGATTGAAATTTCGTAAGAAGGTATAGAAATAGGACGGACTATAGTTTCTTCTATATATTGTTCAGAGCTAAAGGTCAAAACAGTGACACGTGGCACTTCATACAAGTTCACTCTTCTAGAAAAGTCTATAATCAGGTCATCTCGGGAGATTGTGCATAACTCTTTCTTGGAGAATCCAATTTGGATGAGACTGGTGGCATTGGAAAGAGGACCCAGAGGGTTACTACAGAGCATAATTTTAGAACTTAGAGATTCAAAAGTACAGAGTTACAGTCGTTTCAAGATCGAGCTCCTAAAATCAAGAAAAAGCAAGATGAGGAAGTTTGATGGCAAGGATCCGGTAAATTGGATACTTCATATGGAGCAATATTTTGATCTAGATGGTGTACAACTGTTACAAAAGGTATGTATTACATCTTCATATTTAGAACCGGATCAATTTTTATGGTATGAAGGGCTTTGTTCTCGTAAACAACTTGTTACGTGGTCAATTTTCACGGAGGAAACGATAGCACATTGTGAGGATACAAAGAGCAACACCTTCTTTAGAGCAACACCTCAACAATTGGAAAGAGTAAAAAGGCTTTGTGACATAGTGGAAAGAAAAATTATGGAAACCAGGAAGCATACCCCTCACAACTATAAAGATGGAAGTGTTGTTTCTCCCAGCCTTCCACAACCTACAAGGGTTACACCACAACAATTGGAAGAAAAAAGAGAAAAAGGGCTTTGTTACAATTGTGATAGCAAATGCACTAAAGGTCATAAGTGTGCTGAGAAGAAATTATTTTACATAGAATATGAAGAGGAGGAAGAAAAGGATCAAGAAACATCAAAAGAAGAGGATATACACCAGGACCCCACCCCAGAGAAAGAAGAAATGAATCAGACCATATCTTGTAAAGCATTGGCAAGAATTACCACTCCTCAAACTCTCAAGATAGAAGGACATATCAAGAAGAAAAAGGTGCAAGTGAAAGATCACATCGAGAAAGAAGAAATGAATCCAACCATGTCTTGTAATTCATTGGTCAAAACTACCACTCAAACTATCAAGATAGAAGGACATATCAAGAAGAAAAATGTTCAAGAAGTGAAAGATCACATTGAGTGTCAAGAAATGAATCCAACCATATCTTGTAAAGGATTGGAAGAAATTAACACTCCTAAAACTCTAGAGATAGAAGGACATATCAAGAAGAAAAAGGATAGCACCAAGATATGGAAGGCTGAAAAGCCTGGAAATCTATTTGGAAATTTAGATGGTATGGGATTCTTGGCTGAAAGCAATTCTGAGAAAGCAGAAGAACATTCAGTGTCTGCTCTTAAGCAACTAGTTTGGAGAAATGGAAGGCGGCCACTGCAGTTGGAAGAAAACCGTCGTGCTACTTACAGGCCATTTAACCAACTAGAGAATGGAAATGACTCAATACTTACTATTCTAGATGGTGAGTCAAAGCAGCTAATCCCTGTTGGAATTCAGTCAGAGCATGCTTATGCAAGAAGTCTTGCTCGGTTTGCTGCAAACCTTGGACCAATTGCCTGGAAGATTGCAGCTCAGAAGATAAGGAGAGCTCTGCCCCCAGGTGTCTCATTTGGCCCTGGATGGATCGGTGATTATGAGGCTCCTCCTCGTGCTTTATTGTCACATGAAAGAATATCTGTGGCATCAGTGTCCTTTTCCACTACCTCGCCAATTGTTCCAGGTGAAACCAAGATTAAATCAAATAACGCTGAAGATAATCCCAGACTAAGAGATGAAGGGCTTCCAAAGAACTTATTTCTGAAGGCAGGACTGTTACATCAGCTACAGCGGCTTTGTCAGCAAGACAGTTGGTTTCAAATTCTGCAATATGTCAAGGGATAGATAATTGCCAATCTATTCGTAATCCTCAATCTGAAGTGATTGGGCATGGCACATTAAATTCTAGTGGTGATGGAAGAGCTAGTTTTCCTTCTCCGGAAGTAAAACAAGGCTCCATAAGGTCAGGTTTAACTGTTACCACATCCAGTGACCTAGCCCTTGCAGGTACAAAATTTGGTTCAGAAGTAACACAGTCCAAATTACTTGAAATGGTCTCAAGAAATAGCACACTCATGCATGGGGCCTCATTAAAGCAGGCTGATGGTTCAAGGTCCATTGCTAGTCTTCAGGTAATGAAATCTGAAAATATGAAAAATGACAGTGATGCGCGTGGTGTTGCCAGAAAAGCAAGTGATGCATCAAAACACGGGTGTAGTTCTCCTGGTACAAATATTGCAGTCACCACAGTAAGCTATTCTCTATGCAACTATCAAGCTGGATCGAGAGTTTTGCAGGGACATCAAGTCGCAAGTAGCCAGGAACATGCTAAGCAGGACTTAAATGGTTTAGCTAATTTACTTCATGGCAAGATGCTAGCATTACATCAAAGAGGTTCTAATTTGTCTGCAAATACCCCAGTGTTGGTGCATTCATCAGTTTCATCAGCAGGGCCATCTATAAAACGAGATGATGCCACAGTGCAGGCATGGATACAATCACAAAATGCACGCCTGGCAGATGCAGATGCTACTTCTAGAGTCAGGTTACAGGATGCACCGAATCCTCATATGGAGCAGCTAAGAAATCGATCAATTTCAACATATCTCATCAGGTGGAAGTACTTACCAGCAGAAGATTCCACATGGGACGACAAGAATTTTATACAGAAGCATCAAGAACTACTCAAGCATTGAGG
>APFE030555609.1:131264-146366 GCA_000404065.3 Pinus taeda | reverse complement strand
ATGTAGTGCCCATATTGTTACTATTGTGCCACATAGAAGCCCACTATTGTTATTATTGTGCCCTTACATTATTATTGTTATGTCAGCTTTGATTATGTTATGACCCCTTAGACTCCTATATATAGAAAGGAGGTCTTTTCATTTGTATCATCCAAGAATTGATCATTTATGTAATGTAAAGGAGGTTGCCCCCTCGAAGAGGCTGAATTCTAAAGCGTTGATCTATCTTTTCTATCTTTTCTTGAGCTAGTTCCATAATACACAATCAGCATGAGGCAAGACCCTTTGGTAATTGTGATAGCTCTGGATGCGGGGTTTTATCGTATGGATTTTATAATCCCGTCGGGTTCGGGCCTAATCGCATATAGAAATCGGGATACAGTAGGAGGCAGTGATACAGTGATCCTTTGTTATTTGCAATAGTTGTGGATGCGGGGATTAAATGAATGGTAGTGTATAATTCTATCGGGTTCAGGTCTTTATCGCATATTGCAATACACAAGATTATTACAATCGACATTCGGAGTTGCAGCCTATAAGATGTGGCCGAAAGACTTGCGATTTGCAATATGTGAGATGACATCATGGATGAAGTCATGGTGACATCACTATGATGTGGCATATGATGTGGAATGGTGACATGGCACGTGGTAGGTGACTAGTGACATGACAAGTGACGTGGAACTGACGTCATATCACAATCGGCAATCGAGATCATATCGTAATCGCAATTCAAATGAGGAATGACTCTTGGAATTTTGCAATTGCGTGGACATGATATTTAATTTAAATGTGTTTTATAATCATGGTGTTTCCAGATATATTGCATATCGCAATTGGGAAGGGGCAGAGTGCTTGGTTTAATGAAATTTGTGATGGCTTGCGGATGCGGGATTTTATAGATTGCATTTTATTTTCCCGTCGGGTTCAGTCTAATTGCAATAGGAAGGAGGCATGACATAATATTTTGTGGTTTATTATGATATTCGCGGACGTGGGGAATGTATGAGTTGTTTTAATTATCCCATTGAGTCTGGGCTTCATTGCAATCTCATTCGGTTGGCCTAATCACAATCGCAATTCGGCTAAGGTAATGGGGCATGGACTTAAGCCTTTGCAACTTCTGCAATAGTCATGAATGTAGGGAATTATGAATTGAGATGTATATTTTCCCATTGGGTCTAGTCTAATCACAATCGTAATTATGGAGTAGAGCAGGGAAGTCTTTTCCTTTAGGAAATTTTATTATTTGTGATGTGGGGTATAGCGGAGTGTCGGAGTTTGTGAGGATTTCAACCTTAGGGGATAAAAAAACTCTGATTTATTTTGTTTTTTTAATGAAATAACCCATTTTATTTTTTACTTAAGGTTTTTTAAAGCTTAAGTATAAGTCTTGGTTCCAAGGGATATTTAATTTGGTTTTTTAGGATAATCAAGGTTTAATACTTGGGTTTTAATTAAAAAACCTAAGTATCAAACTTCGATTATAAGATTTTTCTAAAATTGCAGGGTCCTTATTTTAATATAATAAATTTCATAGGAAATTTATAATATATTAAAATGGGGGGGATGTTGAACAGTACAACAGAACCTTAGCTATAAAATTCTCTACAGACAGATACTTTGACTTTTACAATG
This sequence comes from Pinus taeda, assembly GCA_000404065.3. NCBI lineage: Eukaryota > Viridiplantae > Streptophyta > Pinopsida > Pinales > Pinaceae > Pinus > Pinus taeda. The sequence continues at coordinate 144,728 of APFE030555609.1, read as the reverse complement.
ATGTATTTTTGTTTTTTTAATCTGTGAAAAGTTTGTTTTTGTTGTTCATATAGCTCATAGGTTCTATGATAGTCGACATCTTTCATACCCTGATTTTAAAAGGTCTAATATCTGTCCTTTTAATTCAATAAACAATTTTTTCTTTTTTTAATTAGCTCACTGATATGTAAGCCATGTATGCAAAGTTATCATGAGCCAAATGTGATATCTCTCACCTAAAGTTAGGGAGGTTACAGATTCAACTCTCTTGATCCCCTAGTAGTTAAGTACCCTAATTAGGGCCACTTCTTTACAAAATTTACCATCCATGGATCATGGAAAAGTACTTGAAGGGTTTTCCATGAGGTCTTCTCTTACAAAAAAGAATACTCATGAGGTTTATTTGGAAAAGAAAACAAATATGTGTATATATATCTAGATAGGCCGATAGGTAGGTAGGTAGATAAATAACATTGTTTGTATCCCCAATGGTTAACTCAAGTGATTTGGCATGCCATACTAAAGCCATAATGACCACAAAGATCACAAGGTATAATCCACATGGGTCCCTTGAGGGTTGGCACATGTCTACCAACAATAGAGCACGATTCACCATATGTGAAGAAATTGTTGGAGGGTTTCCCAGGGAAGTTTTATATGGAAAAAATGATATTATCATCATCTATATCAATACTTAAAGAAGATTTTTATCAACAAAATCAAGGGAAAAATAACAATATATCATTCTCTTAATTAGGTTTATATTGTAGAACCTAGAGGTAATGTTGCACATGCTTGGAACCTGTTATTACATTTGGGAGTTTCAAAGTAAGGCTTATGTTTATTTTTGTTTGACTTGTCATTTGATAATACAAGTAGTACAACTCCAATGTTCTTGTGAATTATCACTAGCATAGTCCCAAGTGGCTCTTAATGGGTAGAGGATTAAATGTACAATGCCCTCCATCTATGGCTTAATGTCACAATATGGAGCATTTCTTAGCTTTTATTCATCTGTAGTACAACTACAATCTATCTAAGAGTTCTTGTATATTTTGAAGGCATTCCAGAGTTTGGTTCTCATCATCAAGATCCTGACTTGCAACTAATAGAATGCAATGTTACGACCTATTTGCATTATGCATTTAAAAAACATATCTGCAAAGTTTTCATAAGACTAATTCCTTTGAAAATATTAGGAAAGGGATTTTCCAAAGAAACACACAATATTTTTTGCATATCTATATATATATATATATATATATATATATATATATATATATATATATATATAATTATATATATATATATATATTGCATACAGTATAACGATGGAACAATTTTTGTCTTTTCTCCGACCCTTTCTGTTGTGCTCTGAATATTAAGTGTTTGACTCCTAATAAAAATACAATATATGACTTTCGATCATATGAAGCAATCAATTGCAAGTGAAACTTACTACAATATCTCTTTTCGTTAGTTACTTTTGCACCAGCTAATGTCAAAAGTAGTACATGATATAAAAGTAAATAAGGATTAATGTAAAGCCAAGGAATCATACCAATGGACACTTAAAGACAGATATATGCATTTCACATTATTGACCTTGAAATTATCCCTAATATTCTCCACAACATGTCTGGAGAACATGTAAGACTAATGAAAGAAGGAAAATTAAATTTGTTTAAAAGATACACATTACTTTGTATATAAGTCTCACCTTGCTATCTTAACTAATTTATCATGGTTATTGTGCCCATTAAAAAATGGCTTCTTTCGAAATATCTGCAACAATAAATAAAGCAATAAAAATTCATAAGAAAAACCATATATAAAACTTAAAATAGAGCAAGTTACTCATGAAAAGAATTTGTATGAATAATTAATGTGTTCCCTTAACAATGTTTTGCTGCTTACCATTCCAACAAACCTACAACCAAGGCTCCATATATCTAGAGAATAATCATAATCTTGAAGGTCAAGAAGAAGTTCAGGACATTTGAAGTATCTGATACACAGAGATGCCTCACTATTACCTAGCTACCCATTAGAACATAGGAATACTAGATCATAGAAATATCCATCTTCTAATTCTTTTTCCTTAACACACAAAAGTGTGTTCCCAGTTCTTATAGTGTTCTTAGCACCAACATGGTCAAGAAAAGTTGAAAAAGTGCAGGATGCACATCTCAAAGTATTCATATGATAGAACAAGAACATAGAAAAGTGGGCACATATCCAAAAAAATGTCAGTATCCCTAAATTAACAAATTTTTAAATGGTAAATATTATTATTAACAAGGGTTCAACCAACCAACAAAATCAATACCTTCACAACATATTAGAAGGTTCAACCACATGAAGCACATGATAGGGAGAAACAAGGAACATAATGCCTTGGGCATTCGTAATTTTCTTTTTTAGTTTTCCTTTTGACTTACGGACATGTTTAATGAGGTCAAAAACTAGCTCTGACTAGTCAATAAAGTTACCTAACATTCAATAAATGTTTTGATGCAAATATAATAAACTAGAGGCTATGAGCACAACTCATGGACCCATTGTAAATACTAGGTATAGTCAAGTTCCTATAAACCATAGTAAAGAAAAAACTTATCTTTTGTGGACCATAATAGTGCTTGAACTTATGCCTTGTATCCAAATAATATCAAGACAATGAAAAACAAGATACAACAATGAAACTTAAGGAATTCATAATGTAATTGAAGCTTTGCAATTCTTGAAATAATACTTACTTGAAACTTTCTTTGTAAAGGACCATTTTATAGTAAAGGGGAAAATAGTAAAAAGGTATCAAGGAAATAGTTGTAGACTTGACAATCAAAACTCGATAAGGTGTGGAAATAAGCATGTAATCAAAAACTAAAATTTTCCAAAATTTTAAATTTCTGGTTGCCTGCAGTGAGTTAAATTCTTGTTAGCCCCAAGTTGATAACAAGAAAAAACTAGGCTAGGTATTGTTAGAATCTTGAATCCCAGGTGCTATATTTTTACCTTATTTTCTCAGTAGTTGATTCTCCTTCCTCATAGCACAATTGTAACAATAGATCCATGTCTCAATATATGTTTGTGGAATTGATAACAAATGAAGTTAGGCATACCAATAGTTTTCTTTGGAAGGAGTGGGTTTTTTTCTTTAGGAGAGAGAGATAGAGATAACTTTGAAAGTATTTAGAATACAGATACAAATTCATAATTAATCGAGCATGTTCTAAGAGCCAAGGCCCAACAAAAACATGCTACAACAAATACCTACATATCATCGAAATCATCAATATCACACTCTAATCATTAACATAAGACAAAAAAATGTCAAATCCAGATTTTGTTTAAGTGGGTACACTTTTACTAGGGTTATGATTAAATGCTAGTTACATACCCTCATACATGACAAAAGAATCGCAACCACCCCAATCCTGAAATCCCAAAAACTATTAAGTCTACTGGATTATGAATGGAATATAAAATTTTACTTTCTCCATATGAAAATGAGGTGGGAACCACTCTCCAACCTCCTGAAATTTTTTTCTTTAAGAATTTACCATTCCTTATGATCAGGAGGATGTGTTTGGAGCATCCTTACACCATCCTACTATCATTCCCCAATGTATGAGTCTTAAGGAAAATCAACCTCTACTCATTTTCATTTCTCAATATGGTCCTTGTAATGAACAACCTAGATGTTGTGACTTTCCATTCTAGCCATCTCCTTTCTTATGCCCATCCCAACATTTCCCCACAAGTGTTGAGAAGAATCACATGCCTAAGGAAGTATTTGAGAAGAAATGTTTTGGCTTTGATCATTTAATTATCTATAGTCAAGCTGTAAGGCATGATCCAGTTGTGTGGATATGTCTCCCCTTTTCCCTCCTCTCTTTCTTCATCTATGGCCCCTTTCCATGATGCATGGATGTCTTATTTTCCCACCTCCCACCCTTGTACCTCATTGTAACAATCCTACAAAGGGAGATGTGGTATTTCATTACCCTATCTCATATTCATTCATAAGTGCAAGATTTATTTCATTGTTCTGATGATATAATGGTTACATTGGCTATATCTCTATACTTGACATCCACATGTTATGCATGGTAGTATAGGGGCCTTGCATATTAATTTTGCACCTATCTCATAGTCATTCATAAGTGCAAGATTTATTTCGTTGTTCTGATGATATAATGGTTACATTGGCTATATCTCTATACTTGACATCCACATGTTATGGATGGTAGTATAGGGGCCTTGCATATTAATTTTGAATAGTTAATATCATCATATTATGTTATCATGCTAGATTAGTGTGCATGTAAATTAGAATATGCATATTAGATTAGATTTACTTTTTGTATGGATTATAATTTTCATGAAAAACATGGGTGATACCCTACATCCAATGCGTATGCTCCCAGACAATTGTATTGTAATGTGCATGTTTCAGGTTTGCAGTCCTAGGATATCGTTGGAGTTTTCATGAACTCCTTGTTCGAGTACATGGATAATCTTCCCTACAATGATTTCATGTCCCAATTGGAGCCAAATGTTAGTAGTTACCCACCAAAAGTAGGTGGCCTCTAGGAGAAAATTTTCCTCCTATTCATCTCTTCCATCCAAAAACCAACAACCCCTAACAACCATTAATAGTCGATGTGATGTTCCATTCATATCTCTACCACATGCATCAATCATATATCTCCTTGCACATTTTCCAAGAGAACAAGTTTGAAGGTGGTAAATCCAACCCAAAATTTGTCATAGAGATTTTGAAGTAGGCATATTTTCTGCCAACGGATATTTTGTAATTTGCCTCCACCATCCTCCATGTGAATCTAACCCATGTTGTCGATGACAATCAAGAGTTACAAAATGACAATTTGCTAATAATAGCAACCATCAAATAGAAGTAGTATTCAAATAAATGAAACATTCAAAAAACACAGATTAAACACAATTGATGGAGACCCTGAAAAGTACTCCAACTATGTCATTGCCTATCCATGTTCAACGAAAGTGCCTCCATCACTCCTCTCACTAAGCACCTTTGTTGTCAGCCCTCATCACCCTAAATCTCATAATTTATTGTCGGCCTTCATCACTTCACTTCCTAAAGAACCCATCAACAACGTAAATATGAACCCCTAATCCTTTACCTTTACCTTTTTTACTAGCGCCTCGTATTGAAAATTTTAAGATGAAATTAAATTTTAAGACAAAAGATTTCTTTCGTCTTAAAATCCCCCTCCATGTAGTAGTGTCGAATGCAATGACAGACAAGTTGACTCCAATTGTATCAGCAAAGATCGAAGGGACAAAGGAGGAATTGATGTTGGGGAAATCTTGTCAGGAAAAGTTGTCACATTCTTCAGATTCAGTTGTCCCACGAAAATGAAGAGCACAAAAAACGTTGTATTTATATAATATAACGTGAATGGTAAGTGAAATAGCAGCCTTGGTATAGGTGCGAGACAGTAGTAGCCTGTAAGATGGCTGACTTAGGACACACTATCAGAGTCAATTTTGCAGGTGTTAGATAATATTGTCTTAAATTAGTATGGTTTTGTCTTAATTGTTAATTTTCTTAAATGGGTTTCATCTTAATTTCCATTATCTTAAGTGGTCATTGTCTTAAATATAAAGTTTTGTCTTAAAATATTTTTGTCTCAAACTGTTTTTGTCTTAAATATAAAGTTTTGTCTTAAAATATTTTTGTCTTAAAATGTTTTCGTCTTAAATATAAAGTTGTCTTAAAATATTTTTGTCTCAAACTATTTTTGTCTTAAATATATTTTTGTCTTAAACTATTTTTGTCTTATATATAAAGTTTTGTCTTAAAATATTTTTGTCTCAATTTGTTTTTGTCTTAAATATAAAGTTTTGTCTTAAAATATTTGTCTCAAACTATTTTTGTCTTAATTAAGACAATTCAAATGATAAAAAATTTAAATGTAAAATAACTAAAATAAAAAGTGACTTTTTAAGACAAGATTTTTTTGCATTTAAAAATGCCCTTCTTGTAGTAGTAATTTTTAAAGTACTTATGTGAATTGACTTTAAATCTCTCTACACGAATTAATTATAATATTCAATTTATTTAAAATCTTATTTACTTAATTTAATTTTTTGAAATAGTTAATCTTATTTAGTTAATTGCGATAATTTTCTACATAGATATTAGTGACCTATGATATTGAGTTGGTGATATTATACCTTTAAAAAATTAAATACATTTTACTGTACCAAAATTTCTTTCACATTTTTTAATAAACATTTTAATAATTACATTTTTATATGTTCGAATTTTTCATAAATATAGATATTATTATACCAAATATCAGTTTTAAGAAATTACATTTAATTCATTTTTTTACTAGGAAAAATAACTTAAAATCTAAGTAGCACTTGAAATTAATGGAGAAAGATTGTTGCAAGGTTGTGTGTGTGTCTTAGTTTATATTTGGTTCCTATTTTATAGGAGATAGTTTTGCTCTCCATAAATTCAATGTAATCTTATTTATTTCGGATTCAATGGATAATGGAGTAGAGTAGTATTGCTTGGGCAGTCTCCGGGTGTAGCTTGTCTCACCTGTGAGCTGCAAGTTTCATTTTAATGTGTCTTCTCATTTTTATCTTGGTATCAAAGTCCAGAGAAGGGGCTTTGTGTGATCTAGGTCTGTGGTGAGTTGAGCGTTTGTGGCTGAGAGCCCTAGTGGCTGAGATTGGAGAGTGAGTAAGCCTCCTTTGCTAGTGAATGTAGGTGCGTAGATCTTGTTTCCAAAGATGTTCAATAGTGAATCCTGGTGTGGATTAGAGGATACTCCATTAAAGATCATTGGAGCAGGGGATCAGTAGGACAAGCCAAGTTGGGGATCCTTTTTCAGGCGAAATCTTATCTGCAAAGTTGCAAGGTTTTCTACAAAGGACAGAGATGGAGATTGCGGAGTTTTATTGAGGGAAAAATGTGCAAAACTGCATAGGAAGTAAGAGGGAAAACTACATAGGTCAAGGTGACTTAGAGAAAACTTTCTCCTGCGCATTGTGTTTGAGGTAAGACTGCGCAGATGACTGTTTTTGTGAAATTTGTTGTTTTTTTTCTTTGTGAAACTCTTTCCTGAGTTGGATGAATGAATCTGTAGATCAGTTGTTGGGTCGACAAATTTGGTGTTGGATACATAGATATGTTGTTGGATCGATGGATATGTTGATTGGATCAGTGGATATTTTATTGGAGTCATGGATCTATTGATCAGATGAGTTATTGGTGGTGCTTATGAGTTAAAAAGTAGGGCGTTGTTGAAATTGTTTTGTCACAATGAATAATCACAATGCAGAGGCATACCTTAATGAGAGAAATAAGCTCAAAGAGTCAAATTATTCCAACTCAAAGTTCAAGTTGCAGACATTGTTCGAGGGTTCTAGTGCATGGAAAATTGCAAAAGAAGATGAATAAAAATTGATTGCAGCCAGAAGTGCCACAACCACATCAGTTCAAGATTGGGCAAAGAGGGAAAATAAAGTGAAGGTGTTGTTAAATATGTCTGTAAAAAATATCATAATCCCTCATATCCGAGACTGCAAAACGTCCAATGAGATTGGGTGACACTCAAGGATTTATATGAAAGGAAAAATACAAATCGTGTGTTGTTTCTGAAGAGCAAGATCCTCTCCATTAGGATGGAAGAGAATGAATCTGTTACTGCATTCATCTCACAGATTAATGAACTGAAAGACAAGTTAGGTTACATAGGGGTGAAAGTATCCAACGATGATATCATTACAATTATCTTAAATGGCATGACAAAGGATTATCAAATGTTCATTACAGGGCTTGCAACAAGGGAGAAAACTCCCTCCTTTGAAGAGTTTACATGGACTTTGATGTAGGAAGAAGAGAGATTTAAGAACCTAAAGCCTGAGAATGCAGATTTGACATTGGTGGGAAAGAAGAAGTTCTTCAAAGGGAAACCAGGAGGAGGACAAAAAATTGGTAGTCCATCTTAGAAAAATCCATTTCAAGATATGACATCCGCCAAAAATGATTTTGGAATTAAGTATTTTTACTGTAGGAGAACTAGTCATATTGCTAGAGACTGCTATAAGAAAAAGAATGACGACAACAAACATAGACACAAGAGGCATACATGGCATTTCATTGGTGAAGATCATAATCATGATCTTAAATTATTTGTGTATGATGCTTCTCTTTCTACTGAGATTGATGAAGCTAAAACTTGGTTTGCGGATTCTGGAGCATCTACTCATATGACATGTAATAAACATTGGTATGAAGATTTTAAGGAGACTAGCAACGGTGATAACATCTACATAGGAGATGACAAAGCATATCATATTAAAGGGTATGGAGATATTCCTGTGATATTGCCTAATGGTAATATTAGGCACATTTTGAATTTCATGTATGTGTCTAGGATTAAAAATAATTTTATCTCTGTATCCACGATACAGATCATAATTTAAAGTTAGAATTTTTCAAAACTTATTGTGTTGTAAAGGATTTGTTGGATCATAAAAATCCGGTTGCATCAGGAGTAAGAGTTGGAGGCTTATGCAAGTTGAATGTTACAAGCATGCCACATCAAGGTTTAACTTCAGTGGCTATGACAACAAAGAATCTTTGGCATCAAAGGTTTGGTCACATCAACCTTCATGATTTGTTGTTGTTGTAGAAGCAAGGTATGGTTCATGGAATTCCTATTTTAAGAAATGAACATATTGATTGTGAAGGTTGTAAACTTGAGAAAATGCACAAGGATGAATTTCCCTCTAACTTAAGTAGGAGAAAGAAAGATATACTTGAACTTGTGCATATTGATATTTGTGGACCTATGCAGACAAGGTCCTTAGGTGGAGCTTATTATTTCTTGCTATTTATTGATGACTGCACAAGGTATACATGGGTATACTTTCTTAGGAAGAAAAATGATGCTTTCGAGTACTTTAAAGAATTTAGAAATATGGTTGAAAAACAAACATGGGATTTCATTAAAATCCTCCGCTCAGATTAAGGGGGAGAATAAAGACTTGGGAACTTCATCAAATGTTGCAGAGATCATGAAATAGTACAACAATTTACAGTACCCTACACTCCACAATAGAATGGGGTTGCACAAAGAAATAACATAACTCTGGTGGAGTGTGCACTTAGCATGATTAAAGATAAGAACCTCTCCAATGGTTTTTGGGCAGAAGCTATTAGTATTGCAGTTTACTTAAATAATAGAAGTCCAACTAGGTGCCTTGATCTCAAGACTCCATTTGAGGCTTTGTATGGTTTTAAACCTGTAGTCCATCCCTTGAGAGTATTTGGTTCTAGAGCTTTTGCACACATTCCTAAGGAAAATAGGAAGAAATTGGACGCTAAAGCTATAAAATTCATATTTGTAGGGTATTGTTTTGATTTCAAAGTATATATGATGTTTAATCCATCTACTCACAAGGTATTTGCAAGTAGAGATTTTATCTTCCATGAACATGTTGATGAACAGAATGAGGATAGAAGTTATGAGGAATGGCACATGCCTTTAGTTATTGATGACAATAATGATGAAGCTAGAAACAATCATTTACAACAACAACAACAAAAAGAGGAACCTAGTGATATAGACACATTCAACAGTCGAATTCCACTTAGAGGTGAGCAAGAAATCACATAGAACAAAATTGAGCCAAGTCTGCTACCAAGGAGATCAAGATGGAAAAATCACTTACTAGAAAGGTACAAATATTATGCTCTTATGACTAGTGTTTTAAATGTTTTTGAGCCCATGAATTCTAATGAATTAAATCAGTATGAAGAATGGAGGTAAGCTATGAAAGAAGAGTATGAGTCTATAATTAAAAATAAAACCTCAGATTTAATTGAACTACCAACAGGAAAAGAGCCCATAGGTTGTAAATGGCTATATAAACCTAAGTTCAAAGGAGATGGTATTGTAGACAAGTATAAATATAGATTGGTGGCCAAAGGGTACCCACAGAAAGAAGGGATTGATTATGAGGAGACTTTTGCTCTTGTAGCTAAGTTAAATACTATTAGGATGTTAATATGTCTAGCTACAAAGTACCATTGGGGTTTACACCGACTAGATGTAAAATTTGCTTTTCTAAATGGAGATTTGAGGGAAGAAATATATCTAACACAACCTAAAGGGTTCATTAAAAGGGGGAAAGAACATTTGGTCTGTAAATTAAAAAAGGCATTGTATGGGTTGAAACAGGATCCCAAATCTTGGTATGAGAAAATAGACTCTTTCTTATTACATCATGGTTATAAGAGAAGTAAAAATGATCCAAACTATATACCACATTTGATTCAAAGAGGAAAATTGTGTTGATTTCCTTATATGTTGATGATTTAAATATTACTAAAAATTCTGATCAATTGTTTGAAGAAATTAAAGTGCAGATTTCATAGATATTTGAAATGAAGGAACTTGGAGAACTACATTATTGTTTAGGACTTGAAGTCTAGAGGAATGTTGGGCAGACTTTTGTTACTCAAGGAAAGTATGTCAGGGAATTGTTGAAGAAATTTAAGATGGATCAGTGTAAAGTTGCTTCAGAACCTATACAATAGAATGTTAAATTTCAAAGTGATGATGGTTCTAAAGAGCTGGACGCTACATTGTACAGAGAACTAGTTGGAAGTTTGACTTATTTGACTACAACTAGACCTGACCTAGCATATTCAGTCTGTGTGTTGAGTCAGTTTATGAAAAAACCTCTTGAAAATAATTGGATGGCAACAAAAGGTGTCCTAAGGTATATTATAGGAACCATAAATTTTGGCATTAAATATATTGATTCCTTTGATGTTAAACTGACAGGCTATTCAAATTCAGATTGGGCTGGAAATATGGACGATAAAATATATATAAATAGGTATGCTTTTAATATTGGGTCCAAGGTCATTTCTTGGAGCAGTAAAAAGCATAGTATTGTATCTTTATCATCAACAGAAGCATAGTATCAAGTTGTATGTGCAACCACTTATGAAGCAATTTAGTTGAGAAGACTTATTCAATATGCAGGAGAAGAACAAAAGGATGCTACGGTGGTTAAATGTGAGCATCAAAGTTCAATTAAGTTGGAAAATAATCTTGTTTTTCATAAAAACACAAAACATATAGATACTGGATTTCATTTTATTAGAGAAAATGTTTAGTTCAAAGAGATTTTTCTTGAATATTGTAAAACTTGTGAAAATGCAACTGATATCTTCACCAAGCCTCTTGGGAAGATCAAATTTGAATTGTTTAAGGAGATGTTAGGTGTGCAGGTGAATCCTTTCTCCATTAAGGGGGAGACTTGAAATTAATGCAGAAAGTTTGTTTCACAGTTATGTTTGTGTCTTAGTTTAGATTTAGTTCCTATTTTCTAGGAGATCATTTTGATCTCCCTATATCGAATGTAATCTTATTTATTTCACATTCAATGGATAATGGAGTAGAGCAGTACTACTTAGGCAGTCTCCGGGTGTATCTCGTCTCCCCTGTGAGCTGTAAGTTTCATTTTAATGTGTCTTCCCATTTTTTCTATAACTATACTTTGTATCTATTTAGTCATCAATGTTTCTAAGTAACTATACTTTTTATCTATTCAGCCATCAATGTTTTCAAGAGTAAGAGTTACTTTAAAAAATACAAACCAATCCATTTATCCTCTAATTCAAAACATTAAAATAAATAAAATAAAATTTGTGTATATTTTATAAATATTGTTCATATTATAATATTTATTTTAAAATATTCATTTTCCAAAAAAACTATATCAAAATTTATAACTAATTTAAATTAATCATAATTTCTATAATGCTATTATGTCTATTTTTTTAGATAATTATATAGAGTTTTATTTTTTTATTTATATTTAGTATTTAGTATTTTTTTTTATTTTTCAATAATTATAATATTTTGTATTTTACAAAATTATTATAAATTAATTAATGAAATTAATATTGATTTTGTTACTATATATATTGCGAGTGGATATTTCCACAATTATTTATATTGTCTGAATATTTAGCATATGAATTGGGGGAAAATTTTCACTCTTCTAAGGTGGCACTCCACCCATCATCAGAAACTAGAAAGCAATCATAGAATTAATATATTTTCATCTACAACCTTCTCATATTCACAACATTGTATATTGTACTATATACTTAGAACAATGACAATGTACACTGTATTTTGTACTAGAAATTTTTTTGATGCAATGAACTTTTATTTACCATAGAATTGTCGAAAAGACAACACACAAAGACTCTTAGGGACAAATCTCAAATAATTATACTAATGCACAAATTCCTGGTTTGAGTTTTTCAAATTTTTCTTCGAAAAAATTGAATCAAACTTTGCATTTTATCCACTTAGATAGCTTAACTTTACGATTTTGAATACCCATTACTATTAAATTGTTGAAGCTTATGCGCACAATAAAAGTATTGTGCCACATTGGAGTGGAGTGATAATGGAAACCATGTTGTTAGTTGATAGCATGCCTTTCAGGGTAAGAGATTAATCATAATTTTTTCACATATTATTTTTGTGTTTAAAAAAAAGTGAGAGAAGTGTTTCCATATCACCATTGTTTTGTTATGTTAAAAGATCAAGAAGGTTGGTAGTATGATAAATATTTTGAAAATTAAATTGAATCTTAATATAAAATATAAAATGGGCAGTCTAATAGAAAATAGTATTCATATTTTTTTTAATTAGATTGAATCTGAGTATAACATGGACAATCTAACAAGAAGTGTTTTTCATCTTCAACCCTCTTAGGATCGCATAGGTGACAAACTCTTTCATCCAATAATTTTGTTGGAATGGACCTGTTATCACAAAATCATGTACTGATGGCTGCTAATCAGTTAGACTCTATGTAACTATTTCAGACCAGACTCTTGGCTAAGGATTAGCCTCCCTAACCTGAGAGGGCTCTCTCAAAATAAACTATTGATTATGATTAACACTAAGAGGCTAACTCTTGAAATGAGAACTTTAATAAACATAATGGTTGGAAATACAACATAAGATTTCTTCCATTGGGCTCATGGAGTCAAACATCATTTCAGTAAACTATCAACTACTCATTCATGGAAGTCAAGGCATGTAATGTCTAAACACTCAAAACATTTCTCAAATGAACCTCAACTCATAAATATACACAGGAAATCTGAGCAACTAGGTGAATTCAAAGTGATTGTATATCTATAGAGCTGTAAAATATAAAAGATAAGACAAAGCCACATACATCTTGAGCATTTGAACAAAGTATGAATCTTGAGAAGAAAAAGTAGTCTTCTCTATTACTGTAACAAGTCTTTTACATAAGCCAATATAAACTCTGTTTTTTTTCATAAACATCCAACCCTCATTACATCAGAGTCTCATCTATATATAGAAAAACATTCTTAACTACTTTGAGCCTCCTCCTCCAGCATGAGGG
>APFE030555609.1:119983-130462 GCA_000404065.3 Pinus taeda | reverse complement strand
AACTGCTGTTTTATTTAAAACAGTTTGCTTTTTTAACCTGAGGTCTTAATATGATCATACATGTCCAGTGTCACAAAATGAATCTACACCTGCATCACACTTGTCTTGTTGTGTTTGCAATGTGCATTTACCTGCTAAGAACTATACCTGTGCACAAGAACTGAGACGCCTTTAACCTTAGTTAATTCCACTGCTGGAAAATATCTTGTATATGAAAAACAGTGGAATCAATTAAACCATAAAATCTGCCTCTGCCAACGGAAATTTCCAGTGTCATTAAGCAGTAGCTGTCACTGTAGTTTGTGACAACGCTCATCTGACAAAACTATAACTGTAGATCAAGCTTGGAGTAAAACTGGACCAATCCAGGAACTGAGTATGTTACTTAGTGCCAATTGTACTTCTCCTGAACCATGCTCACAGCTGACTAGACTTGCTAATAGTGGGAAAAATCGAGACAAACAATTACCAAATGCAGCATCCTTCAATCCACTAATAGCTTGCAAAGTTGACACAACTAAAGGAGCCCGAGAAGCCAACTCACCCCTTCTTGCAGAACCTAATGGAATCACAGAATGTGGCCTTGAATGATCACCACTATACTCAGGACAAAACTCCTACAAAATACATTTCCATCTCAGACCTGAAACTCTGTGCTAGCAAGATTATCCAAGCTGTTCCAATGAGTACCACTTCTCAAACAGTGACAGGATTGAGGTTGAGAAAGCACACGAGGCATCATAATCAAAATGAACTGATTATAGCATACTATCAGTTCGTGCAGGTAGCCTCATCCATAAAACTGACCTTCTGTGAAACCCACACATTATTAGAGACAGGATCAGCGAGCAATAACCAATAATTTTCTTCTTTATGGAATGGTAAGTAAGGTGCATGAGGCAGAGCAGCAGTAAGACCATTTCCACGTTTCAATGAAATCCAAGCTCGCAATGTAACAATGTCACCTTCTTGAATGCCTTCTTCACCTTCAGTCTCACATGTAACATCAATTGTTATGGAAGGCATCATGTCAAGAACTACCTCCACATCCCTGGCCTCTGTATCAGAAAAACCTGATTGAATTAGCAAATCCATACGGTCATTGGGAGTCATTTCCCTCAGGTCCTGAAAAGTGCTCACCTTTTTGTGACCAAGTTTTTTTTTTTACAGCAACCTCACTAAAGTGAGGTAGCTGCAAAAATGGAGCGATCCCCTCAGTGAGGACCCCGGCATTAGCATTTCGTTCTTCAACTTTCCTGGCACTGAGTGGTACAGCCTGAATAATACTCTGTGAGAGCTCCATTACACCAAGGGCAGGTCTTAATCAGCCATGTCCCTGATCATTGCGTGCTACAACTGCCATCTTCATAAGTTCTTCAAGTAGGCGGGGGGAAAGTTGCAACACATGTCTAAAGTCAGACTGCAGACCAGAGGGCACAGCTGTTGATTCATGAGTCAATTGTGCTAACAACAGTAACTCCGTTTTGACCAAAGCTGGATACCTTTTCCAAAACTTTGCTTGCTCTTGCCTCAGGTTTTTTTTGGATCAAAATTCAGTTCACTTCGAACAACCATAAAGAGCTTCTGGAGAGGTTCATCATCACTACGACGAACAGGCATGTCCACATATTCCGTTGCCTTAATAAAAACATCCATCACTTTGCTGGGTGCTAGAGAGGGCCGCACGAACATCATATTCCTTTCTTCTATTTACATGTTTCCTAAAACCTAGAAGCATGGTGTCTCTAAATGCTTCATGGTAAATATATATCCTTAAAGACAGACTTGTTTCCAGCTAATATTGCAAGGGCTAGTGCCAGCCAGAGTTTTTAACAACCCACATCTTAACGGAAATATCTCACGATTTACAATAGTTAAATCATATAATCAAGATACTGGTTGACGTGTTGGCTGTCGTATTCAAGCAAGCTTCCATATGTTCGATCAGCTACCCCAATGCAAAGAGACTATGTGTCTGGACTAAAACGACGCTCCAGAAATCTCACCAAAGAGATTAATTTCTTGACACCTCTTGTAGTTGCGCCGAACATCAAACACGTGTACAAAATCTGCAGGTTCAGCCATTGCCAAAAAACTGCCATCTGTCGTGAAGCGCAATGAACGGATGGCACCCATACGCCATTTCAGGACTGTCAAAGAAAAGCTCAGGTTCCTGACATCCCAGATCCTGCAGGTGGTGTTCTGATTTCCTGTAGCAAAATAGCGGCCATCTGGATGCCATACAAATGCGAAGGAGAAATCCAAGTGCCCGCTTAGAGTATCTACAGCTTTCCCTGTCTGGTGATCTACAATCAACCCATCAACATTATCTCCAACAACCCCAACAAGCTTTTTATCCGGACTAACAGAAGTGTGATTCACAGCCCAAGGATAGAAATGTCGCCCAAGGACGGAAAATGTTTCAGTATCAAAATATGATTCTTGCAAAGATTTTGCCAAAGATGTTTCAACGTATCTGATGCCTCGTGGAATACCTTTTGGTTTTTGGATCATCCTCTGGTTCCATAGCTTCCTGTTTCTGTGTAAGTCTCTGAACTAAAGCATGGAATATTTACACCATTAACCTTCTTTCCTGGGCCTCCTTGTCGGAGATATCTTTAAGCTCATTCCAGTCCTTGAAAAATAGCTACCTTGCTCATAAATTGAAAAATATATGGTGCCAAAGGATGACTTACAACCACAAAACACAAGTCATACATCACACTATTTCTGCGCATTTCCTCTACTGTCAAAGTGACTCAACCTTGTTAACCTCTGCGAGTAGGCGAGCTTTATCAATGAAAGGCAATTTTGCAACACCCTGCCAAGCAAAATGTTTACCATTCATGTCAATCTTAAAATCAGTAGGATAAAAGTCAATAATAGGTGACTTTGGATCAGTCACCAAGGGTCTATAATGTTCAGGAATAGCATTTGAAATTGCAGCTGGAAAAACTCCCATGAGCTGATTAAATAGTTTGAATGGTTTCTCTAATTCAAAGCTTATCTACAACCGATTCAGATCCCTCAGAACAGATGCAAACGGAGCATAATGATATGGATGAGTGATAACAGGACCAATGCCCAGTTTCACTATGAAGCTCATAAGAATTAGTTATAATCTTAGTAATGTTCATTTTTTTCTCAACACTAATCAAGACACTGAGATAATTTTGATTTTCCACATTTGGGTTATTATAATATCATATTTTCATTTTTCCCTCTAGCTCTTTATTTCCCCACAACTTTTGGAAGTAACAATATTTTTAATATTCTCTAGATTCCTCAAGATGAAATCCTCCTTTATGCTCCAATGGTCTAGCCAAGACTAGACATGCTTATGCCACCCTTACTTGCATAGATGGTGTAGGTTTTGGCTAGAGCTAGAAGTAGTTTTAGGAAACCTCTTGGTGTCCATGTTGTATGATTTCTTCTTATACATATGATACCTGGTCACAGTCATGCTTTCAATGGGGGAAAGGCTTGCTTCAATCAGGAGGATAGGGTAGGGAGTATTTCCTTTAATATTGAGGTTGTAGGTTATAAACTACTTTTAGATTTGTTCAATTTTCCTCCATGACTCTTTGGATACACTACAATGGCAAGTCTCACATCCATAAAAATAACAGGAGTGATGAGAGTCTCAAAGAGGATTTTTTTTTAATCCCAAAAAAGATCTATCAACTTACAATTGTTTTCAAGCCTATAGTAATTTTTCCAACCTCCATTTATCCTTTTCTCAATGCTATAATTCCAATTGAGATTATGATCCATGTTGATTCCTAGATATTTGTATGAAGGAACTTCTTCCAAGAATATGTCGTCATAAATGAAGTATGATAGGTGATGTTTTGGGATTTAATTATCATCAAATTATTTTTGTTAGTATTTACAGTGATATCCATCTTGGGGTAGAAATATTGGAGAATTATGAGTTGCTTTCTAATATGGTAGTGAATCCTTGGAAAAAGAACATTACCATCGTCATAAACAAGAAAGAGTTATAACCAAACTTGTGAGCATGGTACTAACACAACTTGCATCTTGCAAATAAATTATAGCTTATCAATGTATATGCCAAAAAGGGTAGGGGACAAGGGTCACCCTTCGTTGACTCCAATATTGCATCTAATTTCTTTCAACCAACCCCTGGTGTTCCTAAGTTTAGCAATAACATTTTCGTATTACCTTGTCATAACAAACCTCAACTCAAGAGGAACCATTATCTCTTCTAATTTCTTTCATAGCTTTGTTATAGGAATGGTGTAAAAAACCTTTCCAAAGTCAACAAAAAAATAGAAGAGATATGTTTTATTATTGTGGCATTTTTATGTGATTACCCTAAGAGTAACACGATAGCCCATGGTCAAATGATATCTCCTAAACTTAGTTTGCCCTTCATCTCTTTTACCATGGATTTCAAGCCAAACGCTAATCTTCTTTTCCAAAATAAGACATACAACTTAGCTAAAATGTGGTTAATCATAATGGTTCTGTAATAAGAGGGAATGTTTTTATCCCCACTCTTAAATATACTCACAATAAATATTTGCGTTTAAGGCTTAGGGAAGCCTTGATTCACTACTAAATTAAAGAGCTTTTGTATGTGTGGGATGAGGATAGATTCTCTCATTTTCAAAATTTCACCCTAGTAGCCTTCAATATCCTTGGCTTTCCCATTAGCAAGTTGCTTAACCCCAAACTCAAGTTGCTTTGACTCTTATGATTCTCATGTATCTTCTTTTTTGTAGAGTTAAGGTTAAAGGTCTATGATCAGAGTTAGGCTCATGGTCATTTAAGAGGTCAAATTTAATAATTTGGTTGGAAACATGGTATCACATATCATATAATTCATGACACTACTTCGAAGCCTGTGAATACAAGTCATCTAGTTGCAGTTTGGCTAGTTAATTACACCATTGCAAATTATAAGGTCTCGAGAACTATAGAGTTTAACTAACTTAGTACCAAATAAATTCTCGATCATCTCTTCAGAATTTATTTTGAATCCACCAACTAAGTCAAGGTCCTTATCTAGCTAAAATGCATTAAGGTTTGATTCATTAAGTTAAAAAATAGCTTGGTTAGATGTGATTCTATCATTAAAGTGCCCTAACAAGAGGATATAACTTTAATTCCTTAGACTATGAATATCCTTCTCTAAGGTATTATAATGGAAATTCTATCTAGATTATTTTCCTCATAAAAAGTAAAGTTGATACGTGCAAAATAAGAAATTGTAATACAAATCCTCTTAGCATTAATTTTAAATATTTTGATCCAAATGTGTTGTGAGGTGGTTTATCTTATGAGGTCAAGTGTGAGAAGCGACACTCTTTTCGATATAATAGATTATTTTTCCAATTCCTTTGTGAAAGAATTTATTGTTCCAAGCTGACCACAAAATGGATCCATATATGTAAGAGACCTTTGACTCATCATGCTCACTAAGTTTCAACTAAATAATTAATATCAATTTAACCTACGATCAAACTTAATATAGGACCTTTACGCCATGGAAAGCCATGAAAATTCGACAAGATAATTCAAAGTTTTCCAAATTCCTATTTATTAATCTCCTTTGAGTCTCTCTCCCTAATAATAATTTTTCTATTTCTAGTGACTGTTCATTTTCTATCATTTCTAGCTTCCTTTACATTTTAAACCTCTTTCCTTAATTCATCTTGGTTTAGGGATTTATTAAATAACCCTAACTGGAATCAACTTTTCTATATAGTTGAATATCTTTCCCAACTTTCTTGTCTTTATAAGATAAGTTGTTTTAATTTATGAATTATTTTTTATAACTCATAATAATAAATTGCAATTCAACATGCTCCAAATTCTTTTATGGAACGATCGGGGCTTTCCATGGAACAAAGGCCCCAAGCTAAGTTGGATTTTGAATGATGTTGATATTATTTTTCTTGTTGAAACTTGGGATCACGAAGAACCTAAGGTCCCTACCATAGATGGCTTTACATTATGGTCTACATGGAATAAGCTATCCTCCCGTAGAGGCATTGAGGGTATAGCTTGTTACATTAAGAAGAACATCTCTCCCCATGCTAGGATTTATAAAACGACCCTTACAACCAATGTAGTTGGATAGAAATTACTGGCATTTATGATAAAAAGACCTACATAGCAATCTGTTATTCCCCCCCATCAATTCTAACTTCTATAAGAAAAATAATCTAGATAACAATAGTCCTTACAATGGTTTAGAGAATGATATTTCTAACCTAAGGAATGAAGGCAATATCCTTTTAATGGGTGGTTAATGCTCGAACTTCAAGCAACCAAGATATTATTTTAAGCAATCATTCCAACCCTAATCCTCTATGGTTAGACGAAGACATTCCTCTACCTAGCCAGTACAAAAGGAGCTCTTAAGACCTCGGGGAGAATTTGTTTGGGTCAGAGCTAGAGAAGCTTTGTAGTGCTTAGAATCTCATAATTTGCAACAGTCTAAAGAAGTGGCCCAATTCTAGCTAGATGACTTGCATCCATGGGCTTGGTAGCAGTGTGGTAGACTATATTATCTTTGATCTCCCTCTATACAAAGAAATAACAAATTTTGACATCTTAAATGACCACGAGACTGACTTTGATCATAGGCCTTTACTTATAACTCTCAATTTTGTCATGCATAGAGATCCCATAGAAGATAATCCTTATAGCCAAAATAAGTTAATCTTTGATAGAAATAAAAAAGATCTCTTTCTAACTGAATTAAAAACTAATTTGCTTCCTTTATCTAGTATAGACAACATAGAAGATCTCTATCATAATTTTACTACAACCCTCTCATATTCTATTAACAAGTTCTCAATTGAAGTTTCAAGTAATAAAAGAAATAGCAAAAACCAACCCATGGTATGACAAAGATCGTAAAAGTGCAAGGAGAGAAATTAAGGAAGTTATTAATGAATCTCTTAAAATTAGCAAGATAAAAGTATACAAAGCCCTAACTAAAAGGAAAAAAAGGCAGTATATTCATAAAAGACAAGAGAATCTCTTACACCTCTCTAAGGTAGCTCCTAAGAAATTCTGGAGGCAGATTCTAACTAGGAAAACTAAAGATAATAATAAAATTGCTTTACATGAGTGGAATTCCTATCTTAAAAATCTTTATGAATCTCCAAATGTCATGGATAACATTGAAACCCTACTCAAAACGAAAGAAGTTTTCTCATTAAAAGACATTGATTTTGGGGTTAATTGCTTGGCTAATGGGAAAGCTAAGGACATTGAAGGTTACCAGGTGGAAATCTTAAAAATTGGAGGTCATGTCCTCATCCCCCACATTCACAAGCTTTTCAATCAAGTGGTCAAGCAAGGGTTCCCTAAACGATGGACTCAAAGCCTCATTATCCCTATTTTTAAAAGTGGGGATACAAATAACCCCTCTAATTATCGGACAATTATGATCAGCCCTCTCTTATCCAAGTTATATGGTATTATTTTGGAAAGAAAGTTGAGCATATGGCTTGAAAGTGAAGATAAGAGGGCTAAAGGCCAAGAGGGTTTTAGAAAGCAACACTCAACAAAATACCACCTTGTTACACTTAGGATCATTGTGGAGGAATGCCACAATGATAAATCCAATCTCTCTTGTTGCTTTGTGGACATTGGAAAGGCTTTCGATACGGTTCCTGGAAACAACCTTTGGAATAGATTAGAAGAGCTAAAGGTTCCTTTTGAGTTGAGAGTTGCCGCTATAAAGTTATACGAGAATGTAATAGCTAAGTTAAAGAGCAATGAGGGGTGGTCGAAAGATGTTAAGTGTAATATCAGAGTTAAACAAGGTTTCCCCCTCTCTCCCTACCCTATTTGGCATTTACATCGACAAGCTAGAAGGTTGTTTAGAGGAAGCGGGATGTGCTAGCACGATCTTAGCTGGGATAGTCATCATCCTTCTTCTCTACGCTGACGATATTGTTCTTCTCGCAAGGTGTCCATTTGATCTTGATAAGCAACTTATACTTCTTAAGGATTTCTACTCTACCATGGGTATGATTGTTAACACTGACAAAACAAAAGTTATGATTATAAAATCCAAGAAGGACACTTACGCTAATTTTATGTATGACAATAATAACTTGGAGGAAGTGTCTTCCTACAAGTACCTAGGAATTGATATTCATCACAAGCTCAACTGGAACTATAGCATTGAGAAAAGGATTAA
The DNA here is from genome assembly GCA_000404065.3 of Pinus taeda. Taxonomy (NCBI): domain Eukaryota; kingdom Viridiplantae; phylum Streptophyta; class Pinopsida; order Pinales; family Pinaceae; genus Pinus; species Pinus taeda. The sequence goes on along the minus strand of APFE030555609.1, from coordinate 122,271 downwards.
TGGGGGATGGAAAGCTTATTTTGGTCTTGAAAATAGTTGTAAAACGGGAAACCTCGTAATGTGGGATGGAAAGAAGTTCCTCTTTGAAACTTTAGTCACTCTAGTTGTCTTATATGGATGTGAGGTTTGGGGTTGTAACATCTCTAGAGAATCTTGGAGAAAGATTGAGAAAATCCAGAAGCATTTTATAACGTATAACCTCAAAATTAAAAGCAACACGCCCTATCCTCTTCTCCTTATAGAAGTGGGTCTTTCCCCTATCGAGAGCCTAGCTATGACTAGGCTTATGTTGTACAAGCACAAGCTCAATAACATATGAGACCATAGACTTCCTAAGCTAGCTTTAAATTCCAGCCAAAATCACCTAAGGCTCAATCAAGGTTGATATAAAGACAGCAGGGCCTAGTTAAACCATTGGGAGATCGATGAAAATGTTGCATTACAAAACATTAATAACATTAAAAATATTGTTACTTCTAAGTTCAAAGAAAAAATGTGGTGTGAGAAAGATTTAGCAGCTAAAAGAAAATTAAGATATTATAAGGAGGTCATTAACCCCACCCTAGAAGATCAAAAGTATCTCTCTATTTTAACTAGCTCAAAGAAGAAAATTAATATAGTCAAGATTAGAATGAACTCTCATGAGCTCCATAGTGAAACGAGTCGTTGGGTAGTTCCTAAAACACCATCTTAGAGTGCCTTGCGTACAACCACATTAGATTTCAGTTTCAAAATCTTTGTTGCAATATTGACCTTCCTAGCCTTTTACGTTGTCAAAATTGCAGTGAGCTCGGGAGGCTTCTCTCCAAGCTTTTTGAGCATAGGAATTAAATTTTAAATCAAACTAAACAATTCATTTCTTTAGGTCCGATAGACCAAAGTTTGGTCTCAGTGAAGATTAACCATCATCATCATCATCATAAAATTAAATTCTTTGTAAAAAAAATTCAAAAATAAATATAATCAAACGTTTAATTAGTTAATTAATTATTGTAAAAAAAGAAAACTACTATATTTAAATTCTATTTTTATAATCATAGTTGTGATATTTATTTTTGTTGTTTTCAGAACACCTCTTTCATGTTTTAAATGGCTATTTGTAATATTCTTTAAAATATTTTCATTTACATATTTCATTGGTTTTTTAATGATATTCAAAATTATTTATATATTAAAGTTAGGATTCTTAAGTAATAAATTTCACTTAAATTTTGTTTATTGTATGAGATATTGGGGATTTAAAAGAAATGCGTAATTTTATGAAAAATGTAATTATTAATAAGAAACATTGAGTGTCCATAAAAATGATTATTATTAAAAATTAAATCTAAATTTATAAAAATATATATAAATATAAATAGTTTAACTAATTAAAATAAAAGAAATAATATATTAATATATATTTTTTATATTTTATTTTGTTTTTTAGTAAACTAAAACCCTTTTTACTCAACAAATCATAACTTAATATTTGATAAATAAACGAGAGATTCTAAAAATGTATTTCAACATATACCAAAATATATAAATCAAACAAACAACTAATTAAGACCATATAAAAACTTAAAGTTAATAACACATAATTAAAATAAAGAAACATAATATACTAAACCATTAATAGTAATTATGATTAAGACTATTTGACATATAAATTAAATAATATTCTATTATACTATAATTAAATTATATTTAAATTTGATTAATAAATGTGTGTATGTTTATGTTTGCTAATTTATGTTAGTATTTAGATGACTTATAACTTAAGTAGCCACTACCAAGGGGGCATTTAAGCCATTTGTCTACAGTTCTTTGGCACATGGCATCAATATTTAGCATGGTTAGATTTTTGCCCACTAAGTTTCAAACAGTGACCTTTACACCATAAAGTGCCTTAACATAACACCTTATGACCATCTGCTCTACATGCCTTGGGCATAACCATATCACCGCCGCTCTATGCTCCATTAGTGTGTGAGAGAGAGATTGAAAATTAAATTACAAAAATTATAAAACATGTGAAAAGAAAATATAGCATATATTCTTAACTATATATATTATCGACTTTTAATAAAATAAAAAATAAGAATATTTGTATAGAGAGAGAGAGATTTGAAATTTATATAAATATAAACAATATTGTTGATTGGTGTTGGTGTCTTGTGGACAAAACTATCTAGATTACCACCTCCACCCATTATTAAGGATACAAGTGGTTTTATTTGAAATTAATGAGTGTAGGACTAGGTTAAATAGAATATTAAGTTAAGAGTAAACTAGGAGAGATACAT